>VDFB02281492.1:677760594-677885830 GCA_007258455.2 Sequoia sempervirens
TTTTTAAAGCTTCCTCCTCTTCCATTTACATCTCCTTTTCTTTCTCTTCCTCTTTTTCTTCTTCATTGCAAGAGGACTCATCAAATTCATATCCTTCAACTAGCACTGACCTCTATTCTAGTTCTTCATCCACTTTGAAACTTGTAGTTTCAACTATCTTATTTAGCCTCTTTTTGTTGTATCTATATGCCTTGCTCTTTGTGGAATAACCAAGGAAGAATTTTTCATTTGATCTTGCATAAAAATTTCCTAATTTTTCTTCATCTCTCTTGATATAACATTTTCTTTCAAACACTCTAAAATATTTTAAATTAGAATTTTTTTCATACCATATCTCATAGGGAGTCTTTGAACTATTTACTCTTTCTTTTCCTCTATTGAGAATGTAAATTACAACACTCTGTGAATGGTTTCTCTCCAATATAAATACGGTAGATTTTCTTCCTTCACCATGGCCCTTGCTACTTCCTAAACCATCCCATTCTTCCTTTCCACAAATCCATTATGTTGTGGAGTCCTATGAGATGAAAAAATCATTTTTATCCCATTATCTTCAAAATAACTATTAAACTCATGGGAGGTGAACTCACCAACTCTCTCAAACCACAAACACTTGATCTTCAAGCCCATTTCATTCTCAACCATAGATTTAAATGCTTATAAATTATCTAGAGCCTTTTATTTTTCTTTGAGAAATGTCAACCATGTTATTATTTTGGTAGGTCCACATAGGTTTGTATGCACCAACTCCAAGGGTCCTACAGTAGAATATTTCTTGATTTTGAACCTCTTCTTTGTGTTCTTTCCAAATTGAAATTCTTTTCAAATTGCATTGATAGGCTTTTTAATCCTTGAAAAATCTCTCACAACATCAATAGGATTGATCTTCACTAGGGTATCAAAATTGATGTGTCCCACTCTTCTATGCCATAGCCAACTTCCATTGATTTTGAGTCATAAAGCACTTACCTCTAGCATTACAAAGTTGATAAAAAATTCCTTTTGTACTTTTTCTTGTTGAAACCAATGTTCTAAAGATTCCTTTTATTGTTCCACAACCACCATCTTGAAACACCAGACTATATCCTCTACAATAAATTTTTCTTACACTGAGAATATTCTGTTGAAGACCCTTGACACAAAGAACATCATCTGTCCTATGCTTTCCACCAAAAATGATTGAACCTTTTCCATAGATATGAGAAGATGTATGATATCCAAACTTAAAAGAACCACCATAAAAATTCTCAAGTTTAACAAACATACTCTTGTCACCTGTCATTTGATTTAAGCACTTCTTGTCAACTATCTAGTAGTTTCTCCTCTTTTGCATGAAAAGTAGTCAACATAGTTCCTTTAATGTTGTGACCTATTTCTAGAGTAATTCCCTACACACATATTAGAAGGTTAGCATCATTAGTCCTAAAATTGAAATCCATGAACAAGAATTCATCACTTTTACTATATAGATAATTAGACTCATCACTATACATGCTATTATATTATTTAACATAGTAACTCTTCTTCATAGATTTGCTTAAATTGTTATCTTGATATTTATCATTAGCAATATTTTATTGGAATTTTTGAAGCATAATGACCTATCTTTGCACAATTGCAACAATTGAAGGTTAACTTACCTCTCTATTTTGAAGTGCCCTCTTACAATCTCCTTACAATATTTTCTTCCACCTCTTCAAGATCAACTAGATTAGATTCATCATTACTCTCTGTCTTGCTAGCTTTAAAAATAGTCTCTTTTCTTGAATCATTTTGGACAAACTATGTTAATTCAAAAGTAGTTAATGCACCAAACAATTGATCTCTAGAATATTGATCTAAAGTCTGAGCTTCCTCAATAGAAGATATATTAGAATTATATGTTTTAGCAAGGGTTTTCAATACCTTTTTCACAACTTGAATTTCCTCTAATTTTAAACCAAGACCATTGATGGAATTGACCACTTCATCCATCCTATGCATCCAGCCTATAATATCTTCATCCTTTGACATTCTGAAACATAGAAAAATAAGGTTTTATCAAAATGAATTAACAAGATGATAAAAAACTAGGTTTTTCTAAAGTTTCACTCAATTATGAGGGCTAAAATGATTGAATAACAATCAAAAATCAATCATAATTGTTATAACAACAATAAGGGAGATTTTTAAAGGTTAAAACAATGTGTGCCTTACTAAAAATATTATATTTTGAGGTCACTAAGGACTCATTAGGGCTTCTAAAAACTAACTTTTGGGTTATGTTCTTCAATGTTTGCACTTCTATCTCCTAGGTGACTAGCTCCCGAAAGTTTGAAAAAACTTATGTAGATAAATTTTTGTGATCTTGCAATGTAGATGACAACTTTGCAAGTTTTCAAATTTAACAATTTTGCTCCAATCTTGTTCTCCACTTGATCTTCAACCTAAAACTTGCAAACAAACATCAAAGAGGAGAGAAAATTATTGATTGTTAGAGGATAGGGGTTTTCCTTGGTCAAACCCCATTTAGGTAATTAAACATGCACTATAGGAAAAAGTACCCTTTGCTTGACATGGGAATAATTCATTATGGATTAGACTTAATGAGGCCTTCATGAGGAGTTGTGAGGTATTTTATGCATCCACACTAGGTCTTGGACCCTTTCAAATCAAATAAAATGTATTTATTGATGACTTGTGATAGTGCTGTGAAGTTTTGTAAAAAAATTATACACTTTTCTAGACTCTATTTATCATAATTTTCCTAAAAATCATCTTTTAATTCATCATCAAGTCTTATTTTGAAGTTTTGTAAAGTCTTGTAAAAAAAATTCACACATTTATTATGTCTTTTATGACCTCCCCAACACACAACATTAAATGCAAGATAATTCCCGAAACCCACTTTCAAGTCCAAGGTGGGACCTATTCTCCATGAGTGGCGAATGAGTCCCTCTCGGCTCCAAATTCAAGATATTTTAAATTTTCTTTCAGGTTTTTATTTAAAATCACCTTGTGTCGGCCTATGATGAGGTATCATTGGGTTACTAAGGCATAAATGTGTATAAATAAGTATTTTTCTCCTCATTTTACATCTCATAACTCTTTTTTTTACATCTCACATCATTAATTCATCATCTATCTTCTCATTCAAGTCAAGCAAGTTAGGGTTTCATCTTTCTAAGTCATTAAGAAAGCACTTTTAGACATTCAAGGGTACATTCTTCATGTTTTGTTGCAGAGATTCAAGATCAAACATCATGGCTACGTAATCAACTCCATTACTGCAGGTTTCATTCCATTCTTTCATCATTTTTGGTTTAATTACTTAAAAGAGGTTTGACCAAGGAAAACCCCCATGCCCTAACATTCAACACTTATTTCTCTTATCCTGTGTGTTTGCCGATTTAGGACTCTTGGAAGCTTGGAAATAATTGAATATCAAGTTCCAAAGTCACTCAAGTCTTATTTTCATTCAGCAAGTCAAAATATTCATAAAAAGTCATTTTTATGCCTGAATACTATAGTTTTAGAAGTGGACACATGTAGGAAGTTGAGGCGTAGACCAAAGGCTTTAAAATCAACCTTTCAATAATCAAAAATTCAAAATTGGACTCATTCACCATGGGTGGAGAATGATTCCCATTCTAGGGTCAATTTTTAGTTTTCTGCATTTTTAGATACCCTTTTGTCAGAAACTGGTTTCAACACAATTTGGCAAAACAAGAACTGATTTGCCCTAGGTGGCGAATGAGTCCTATCAGACTTGAAAATCAACATCAACAACATTTCAGACATCATTTCTAGTCTTCATCCATATTCCATGTGCACACTTTTAGTTTGGTTCATTTCTATTAAGTTTTACATTCATTTCTACTTTATTTTTGCATAACATAATGTGTTTTCAAACAAGTCACATTTCTTAGGTTTTGCATATTTAATCAATCAATCTTATAAATTAGATGCATCTAGAACATTAAATTTAGGCATAATAACATCATACACATCCTAATTTGAGTGAAGCACCTAGATTTTGGGTGTGGGATCTATCTCTTTTCATTAGATGCAAGACCCTAATTGAACAAAAGAGACCTAGCATTCTTAGGCCCTAAAATCTATGGTTCAAAACCTTATGATGAAATAATGAAATATGAACATGAAACATGAAACATGAAAAATGATACCTTGGATGATGTCTTGGAATGTAAATATACAAACTAACATGAGGTGGCCATGTAGAATGTAGATCTTGATCTTGAATTGGATGTGAAACAATGCTTGCAAATGGATCTTCAATACTACATCAACACACTAGCTCAACAACATGCTTGATGTACTATGCCTTTGACATGATGATATGATCTTGAATTGCTGCAATAAGACATTAATAATCTGCCCTTGAATGTCCTTAAAATACTCTTGAAAATTCCCTCTTGATTATAATTTTGCTATAATTCTTGAATACTTGAAGCTTAGATGAAACTATGTGCATTAACCTTGTATTTATACTAAGGGTATGTGTAGTATCATGATGGACTAAAAAGTGGCGATATGGTGGGTATGTGGTTGATGACTTTTTTTTAACCCAAAATTGATGAAACGAAAAGGGTTTTTAAAAGAGATTCTTAGCTTTCCAGTAGTATAAATTGTGCTTTAATTTGAATTTAATAAATAATTATTATTCATTTTCTATTTGAGTTATGACTAAAGTCCTGATTGATAGGTTGATTGAAAAAAATCTATAGCTTTCAAATGGTATCACATTTTTTGAATCCAAAACTTGTGTCACTTTCTATGCTTCGCATACTATAGAATTAAAAAAATAAAATTTGAATTTCTTGAAGTTCTTATTAAGTTAAGGTGGTCAAATATATGAGTTTTTATATTTTTTAAAAGTTGTAATAAAAAATTCATAATTAATTATTTACTTGGAAAATAATTACAAAAAATATATGCATCACATCAGGACATGAGTCCTCTACTTATATCTAAAATATTATAAAAATATTATCATTTTATTGTGGTTAGGGTGGTCAGATAGACACCTACTTCTTATTTTTTCCCTGAAATTTAAGTACTAATGCATTAAAATTTGAAATTTTCACCAAATCAATTTAAAAAAAAAATAAACCTAGTAGTTTAGAAACTACATTCAATTTTCTATAGATTCTATTCTTACATATTTTTGAAATAATATAGATAACTTATTCAAAATTTTACATCAAGTTGCCTAACTTTGATTTTTCTGAATTTTATCACCACTTAAGGGCCTGTTTTTTCCATGATTATCCTACACATACCCCTAAGTTTAAAGTTTAACCCTAAAATTCAAATGATCCAAGTCAACATAAATTCTAGGATTCAAAATCATTAGAATCCCTCCACAAATAAGTTTGAAAAGGGATATCCTAGGTAAGGGGGACCCATTCGCCCAAAGTGGCAAATGAGTCCTGGCATAGTTTTCTAGGACCAAGCTTCAGGGAGGAAAAATATCACTAAAATCCCAACAAAAATATGATAAAAAAGGGTGTCTTAGGTAAGGAGGACCCATTCGCCACCTTGTGTGAATGGGTCGTAGCATACTTTTCTAGGACTCAATGTATGCCAAGTTGAATTTTATGCAATATTATTAATGAGTGTCGGGATAAATCCTTCAAAAAAAATCTAATAATTAAGGATTGGATTTGAATTTAATGGGCCAATTAAGCTCTAATTAACCTCAATTAATTAATAAATCCCTAATTAGTGTGAAAGTGTAGTAAAAAACTTTACAACACCCTAAATAAGGCACCATTAAGTACATTTTATCATTAATTATTAATTCACAAACTATACATGAAAAATGGTTACTTTTTTTGACACTACACATCAAATAGGGTTTCAAATTTGGATTTCAAATTATGTATCTTTGCTTTCCCTATCTTATCATCTTCTTCATAAATTCTTTCCATCTTCTTCTAGATCTCATTAGTAGTTTTGTAGCCTATCACCTTCACAAGTTCTAAATCAAAAAGTCCACTTAAAATGACATACATTAAGTTGTAATTGTTCTCATACTCTTTGATATCATTATCACTTGTTAGAGTAGTAGTAGGCATGGTATAACCATCTTCAACTGACTTCCATACACCATATCCTAATGAGACAAGATAGCCTTCCATCTTAGCCTTCTAGAAATTGTAATTTATTCCATCAAACATAGGAGCATTGACACATTTATTATGTGTCATCTAGATCTACCTTAATTGTTAAGACTCTTCCAAGGAACCACGACTCTAATACCAATTGTTAGACACATAGGATAACTAAGAGGGGGGTGAATCAATTTGTACATTAAAACCTTCAAACCCTCATAAAAATTCAAACCCTTATTAATATTTAAACCCTTATTAGCATGAAATAAATGAAACAATAACACATTAACAACCATGCATAGTAGAACACCATATTTACATGGAAAACCCTAATCAAGGGAAAACCACAATGAGGATCAGCTCTATATTTAAAATTTTATTGCAATTGGCTCATTGTGGGAAGGAGTCACTGCCCAAAGGACTCACTATCCAAAAGAAAAGAAAGGACTCACTACCAAGGGCTCACTGCCAAAAATAAAGGGATTTGAAGAAGGCTATTACAAGGAGGTCCACTACCTTAGAGAAATAAGATAATCCACCACAACAACTCTACACCATCTATAACCTTCATCTCACTATCTCAAATAACTTATAGCACATTGAAAATGTATCTACACCTCTTTCTCACTACTTTGGTAGCCTTAAGTAATCAAGCTCACACTCAAATCTCAACATACATTCACATTTTGAACCAAATACCTCATCTCACACTTGACCTTGTATATATATCATCTATAACCTCAAAAACCTCTTCAACTCAGCCTCAATGAAATGTGTGTACCTCAAATGTGCAACCACCAAATAGATCACTACCAAAAACTTCCACAATGGAAAGAAGTGAAGGAAAACCACACTAAGGGTTAACTAGGACCCAGATCTACACTCACATGCTACACCACACTTCCAAAAATAATGAAGCACCTCCACACACAACACTAAAATGCCAATCCAACCAAACTAACTTAAACACTTATCATGTAATCACATTCACCCTCTTAGGTTTGGAGATAACTTTTTGACCAATTAGCAACCTTATAAAAACTTTTGGAATATTTCAACATCAATGAAATATCCAACACTATTTTTACAACTACATAAAACTAAAGAAAATTATCATTCTCTACAATTAGTCAAACTACCACCACATACAACTCATGAAACCAATATTATGAAATTATTAGTATATTCTACCCTAGTTAGGCTAACTTAAGCCTAGTTAGGTGTTGGAGTGAACCCTTGACTCATTCCCCATGAGGTGTCAATGTTGTTGAAGGTGTCTTGAGAGGTGTCCAATCCCTCTTGATACCTCTCCCTTGCATAGAGGAGAGCAATTCGCCACCACTGTAGGATAAGGAGTCCTCTCCTCATTCCATGGCACATGTGCCTATTCTTATGGCATGTGTGCCTATTCTTGTGCTATGTAGTTGCTCATCCTCATATTATAAATTGAGGGTTTGAGTTCTCTATTCGATGGGTCAGCGAATACAATTCTTTTCATTGTGTTCATTGTGCTTGTTTCTCATCTCCATGATCTCCTAATTCTAATATGGTATTAGAGCATAGGTGGAGATATTTGCAACCCAATTAGGTCAATCAATTCGATTGTATTTTGTTTGTTTCGTTTTTCTCTATGTTAAAATTTACAGGGAATTCAAAAGGCCCCAAATCTAACAGCAAGGTGTCTTCAGACATGAAGGATAGATATTTTAGTCATAATTTCCTACTAGCGAGCATCTGAATTGAAGGTTGAGGCTGCACCATTTGTTTTTAAATAGAAGAAAATTTGTATCTTCTAAGGCCGAAAGAAAATCTCTACTCACCGCAGGAAGACTGGCGTGAATATGAAGAAATCAATTTGAATAGAGCCTGACCGGCAAACCTGACCAACACATTTGGAGGCAACGATTTTCATCCCGAAGGTCGCGATCTATAGTGATTTACACTAGCTACGAGTTTCATGTGAAATCTGTGGAATTGCAAATTAAAGGGCGATTTTGCAGGTTTGAATTTTCTCATTGAAGGTTGAAGTCACTCTCTAGTAGGCCGATATCCCTCTATACCTAGCACGGATTCTTGTATCTATGGTGGCGTTGAAATCTTTGACCACGTTTTTGGTGTGAAAGGCAACAATCTGCATCCAACAGACCCATGCGTTTTTGTTGTTTGCATATACAAATGGGATAAGTCGGGATTAATCTTATCTACAGCCTCATTCATGCTCGCAAGGCGAATAGGATGGGAGTGTAACCTAATGCTTCATTTTTCCCCATGCGATGTGTCTTTCGTTTGCAGGCTGCAATTTACTTTGTGGTAGACTGCAATTTTTATTTGGCACGATTTTTGATTTTGAGGCATCAAATTGTTGTTTGAAGGCCTGCAGATCTTCATTTGCAAGCTTTGAAAGCTTTGTACATTTAGAGCACACTCTAGTGTTTGTAGTTTTTTGGGTGCCACATTGAACGTAGCATCCTTGCTAGAAACTACACGACCTAACTATTAAGTTTCGCTTTCTACCAACTGTTTTTAAGGATCTTTGCCAAGAAGACTCAATCTCTGACAATTGGCAACATATTCGCCAACGATAGCATCCCTTCTCCTTATGCATTTGTTTTCCAGGCGAGTAAGAAGAGAAGTGGGAACGAAGGCCGAAGAAGAAGCTCCACACCACAGTACTCGGTCAACTCTTCGATGGCCTCCATCAATATCGACCTTTGGCTGCAAGTTATATACATACTTGTAATCCTTAATCAATGCCTTAGATTTGTATTTGTTGGACATTTAATACACACACAAATGCTTGGATGTGGCTTTGACCTCATCAATCTCCCTAAATAATTGGTCAATCTTCCTTGTGTTGTTGTTTAGTTTAACATTAAATGATATTTAATATGTTAACATTTAATTATAACTATGATATATATGTTAAACCCATATAGTTTACACAATATTGGTCTATTCATTAAGGGGAGGGGTAATTTTATGTTTTGTCATAATTGGAAAAAATGAGGATCATATGGGGTTTGTAAAATGCACTCAACTTATAAAGTGCCACTTTTCTGTTATTTTCTTTGGGGAGATTATGCAGGGCATTTTATAATTAAAAAACTGAAATAAAGTTCCAAAGGGGGTAATTATCTAGTCTGAAAATGAGAATTAGAAATCATCCATCTGTCATCAATTTGGGAGAAGGAAACTATAAGTCTGAGTGTGATGGAATCCTAAAGAACTGTTGATGGATCTATTTATTGCCACATTTATTTGGGGTAAAAGCACAAATTTGTGTTACACTTTCAACCAACTTATCAGGACAACTTAATTTAAGTATTTCTAACTAAAAATCAATTTTGGTCAAACATACGATCTAGTAAGATTCATTCTAGCTAGTTAGATACTTCCATAACTTTCTGAATTAAAATTGTTGGCTAAAAATTTATGGAGCAACACTTTGACTCCAATTTACCAAAAAAATAAAATTAATTGAAAAACTTGAAGTTTTAATAACACCTACTAATGTAAATAACATTTTTTAAAAATATAAAAAATACCCTTTTGTAGATCCATAAGTGTAGTTTTCAAAAATATATTTATTTTAATATTTTAATTATTATTTATATTTTATATTTTATTTTTACTAAAAGTAGGTTATCAACTCAAAATATTGGGTTGATTTCTATGCCAAGGAAAAGTACTAAAACTTATTAAAAAAATAATAAAAAAATATGATGCACTAGATAAAAGAATCTATTTCAAGATGCTATAATTTTTTTTCATTTTAGATAAATATTTAATATGAAAGTTGACATCCGATGGAAACAATTATTTTTTGATTCACACACATTTTAATATTTATATAAAAATATATATTTATCAAAATTGGAAATAAATATATCCATGCACTAAAGTTTCAAGTTATAAATACACAAAAAAATTGAAAGAAGAAAAAAATTACTATAAAAAGTTTGATGTCTCATGCAACTTCACTTTTTAGCATTTTATCAACAACTAAATTATAGTGTTAATTTAATAAAAACTAGTTTAAAATAATTTTTTAATTTTTTTAAAATACAAACAAAAATATACTAAAAAATACATATTCTACTAGTTTACGTCATTTCAAATTTCAAAACATATATGCCACTTTTTAGTGATTCAAGTTTAAAAGTTGGATCAGTGTTGGTTGTTTCCTTTATAAAGTGTGACACAACTTTGTGCTTTTTTCCTTTGGACTTATTCTTGAACCTATTACATGTTGGCAAAAATCTGTATGGGAAAGTAGAGATGATCATATCTTAGGATTAATCAGTTTAAGTGTTGGGGACCACACATCATGGTCTCTATCACATATTAGGTTCCCTTGCACTCTCTAGACCACTCTATGGGAAATATATGGAGATCCCACTAAACCTTCATTCCCAAATAATTCCACTCATCATCTTGCAGTGGTGGCAAGTTACTCTCCTATATGCAAGCGAGAGGTGTCAAGAGGGATTGGACACCCCTCAAGACACCTTCAACAACCTTTACACCTCTAATTAGGAGATCATGGAGATGAGAAATAAGCACAATGAACACAATGAAAATAAGTGTATTAGCTAACCCATTGAATAGAGAGCTCAAACTCTCAATTTATAGTATGAGGATGAGCAACTACATAGCACAAGAATAGGCACACATGCCTTAAGAATAGATTAGGTGTTCATGGAGATGAGAAACAAGCATAATGAACAGAATAAAAAGAATTGTATTACTAAACCATTGAATAGAGAGCTCAAACCCTCAATTTATAGTATGAGGATGAGCAACTACATAGCACAAGAATAGGCACACATGCCTTAAGAATAGGAACAGGTGCAATGGAATTATGAGAAGACTCCTCATCTTGCAGTGGTGGCAAGTATCTCTCCTCTATGCAAGGGAGAGGTGTCAAGAGGGATTGGAAACCTCTTAATACACCTTCAACAACCTTGACACCTAATGGGGAATGAGTCAAGGGTTCACTCCAACACCTAACTAGGCTTAAGTTAGCCTAACTAGGGTAGAATACACTAACAAAAAAAATAAAGAACAGACCATCTGAGCGAAGATAGATACAAACAATATGAGAATATTCCCAAATCCACAAGACAAGAAACTTCAACATCGAGAAATGCATTATAGTTCCATTTTTCCCAAACAATCTGCTTTTGAGGCCAACCACTATCAAACACATCTTCCACTTTCCTATGATCCAGAACCTAAAACTCTAGATATAACACCTTTGAACACCTTTGATCATCACATCCAAACCATACAGGCACATCTTCAAGACTATAGAAATGCATAGCTCAATAAAGAACACACCTCTATAACCTTCTACTCTCATTAAGAAAATTTTCTCAAAAACACTTAGAAACCAAGTGAAAATGGTGCACATACAACACTTTCTTAGCACCACAAACACGTTCACAACATCTAAAACACCTCAATATTTGCAAACACTTATGCCATCACTTGCTCATCATATCCACACTAGAGGTTGACATTAAACTTCACAAACATGACACTCAATACCACAACCACACTAGAGATTGACATCTCATCAACACCACACTACTAAAAAACATGTTTACTACACTAGAGGTTGACATTAATGACAACACAAACTATAACATAGTGCAACAAAATTTTTATCTCCACATGTCTTGGAGTAGAGGGCCATCTTGTATTTTTTGGTAGATATAATTGGAAAGGAATTGTAAAATATTCAAGGGAGAGGGATTGGTTTCACTTCAGGTTTAGAAAAGGTTCCTTGTCATGGTTCAAGAAACTATCTAGGCTAGGTGTGTAATGGATACCCCTCTTGGATTTTATGAGTTGGTGGTGATGAAGGAATAGGGTTTAGTTGGAAGTGGCTTGAGGTAGGCTTGTTTGATAGGGAGGAGACCTCTTAGAAGGAAGATCAAGCAAGAAGGAGAATGGTAATTGCCTCCTGCTAGTGTCCTAAGGATAAACATTGAAGATTCCTCTAGAGATAGTCCTATTTTTGTTTGAGTTTGTGGTGTTGGTAGAGATAGTTCAAGAAATTCCCTTTTCTTCTTATCCAATTTTTAGAGACATCAAACTAATAATTTTATGGAGGCTCTTGCTATCCTTATTTCCCTAGAGAATGGGTGCCATCTTGGATGGTGTATGTTCATTTGTGAGTTGAATTCAAAGATATTTGAAACTATATTGAATAAGAAAAATTGGAACGGGTGAATTGGTAATTGGATTCACTAGTTTAGCATATTCATAAGATTAATAATTCTCTAGAATTGGATTATTTTATTGATATCCCTAGAGAGTGAAACAATGTTGTGGATTGTTTGGGAACATGGGCTTTTAAGAGTATGGGTTAGTGGCATGTCGATGGATAGGAGAATCTTCCCTTGGAATGTTCCCAAAGATTGAATATATTGATTTAGGAGGATAATCTTGGAACTTGCAAGTGGTTGATGGGTTTTAAGTGGTTTTCGTTCTCTATTTTCTTGGCTTTTGTTTTCCAAGTTGAGCTTGGTTGGTCTCTATTGTTTGACCTTTATTTCTTTGTTTGTAATATTATTTTTTTGAGAGAATAAATTTTTACCCCTTTTAAAAAAATAAAAATTAATAAATAATGAATATTTATCATTTATAAATTTAATGTTTATAATAATTTTAAAATTAATTTATTGCATGAATTTATAACATCTCTTCTATTTAAACTATATAATATGATTGAAATGTTTTAAAATATATCATAAATCATCCAATTTCCCAAACTGACTAGAATTGAAAGTAGAAGATGTTGGAAACAAAATTTGAGAAACATCTTTTGTTTCAAAATTACTTTGTAGGTTTGTGAATAATCTACCTTTTGGTGGGGATTGTTCCTACATTTCAATTTTCATAAATTAGAGTATAAAATTTTATTAAATGTCACATACAATAATTAAATATCTATGGATATGTATAACTTATAAATTTAATAAAAAAATAAAAAAATATGTATAGATCAAGTTGTTAACATGAAATATATCTTAAAATGTTGAAATTTAATGTTTAAAAAAAATTAAAACATCAAGTAGAGATGTTTGAAGTTCAAAGATTAGTCATGGAGGATCAAAAGCAATCTATATCTAAATTAAAGGACTGTAGAAAACTAATATATATTAAGAATGAAAAACTCAAGAATTACACTTATTTATATTCTATTAAAAGTTTTGCTTTGATTACCAACTTAAAGCAAAAACAATAAATAATTTCAAAATAAAAGAAAACAACAAATAATATCAAACTATTTATTTGAAATAAGGTATTTTATTTTTGTCTATCACAAAAAAGTAATATTATTGATGGGCTTGTGTATATATATATATATTCTTTAATATATTTTTCCTATATTCTAACAATATTTGATAAAATAAGAGTCAAATCACTTACTAACTAGCAGTCGCATGCAAAAGCATGCAATGATCAACCAGTAGGGTGCACTACATATGGCTATTGTGTAATGTCCCCTTCTAGTTGACATCGACATATCAGCAGGATTAGCCTATTACCGGCTCTCATAGGCTAATGAGGCATGGTGAGAGAGTCATTCTACAGTCACTTGGTGGTTGCTTGGCTCAGTATTTGATTGGAGTAAGGTTTTCCATTATATTTCATCATTATTTCTAATTATGGAAACCTTATTTTATAATTTGATGTTGAGATGCACTTTATTAATAATATAATATTTTAATATTTCATAAAGTGCAAAAACATTAAAATATACTGGAATCTTCTAGAAGTCAAAGGATAATATTATTTTATTAAGGACAACCTCTAGAGGAAATGCATAAATAGACCTTGAGGTCTCACCATTTGAGCATCCAGATTTGATGAATTATTGATTGGTGAATTCTTCTTGAGTATTTGTGGAGCCAAGTGGTTTGCAGATAATCAGATTGTCTTTGGGAACGAAAACTCCCATTGATAGCAATTTTGAGGGTGTGAAATATCACCTGAATTATTGCAGATTGGAGGTGATATTTCAGTCACTTCATTAGGGCAAAAATTTGTGGCCTAAGGCCAATTTTGAAGACTACAATTATAGGAGTTGGCTGGAATTGAAGAATAGTGTCTTGTGGCATCGAATATTTGAAGGGAAAGGTCACATCTACATTGGGAAATCTGAAGCCAAGTCTGAAGCCAAAATAGGGACGCCATTGGAGGAGCATTTTAATTCATTCCAGTTCATAACCAGATCGATTCCTCTTGGAGATTGGTGCACCTCATTTCCAGGGTTATGTTGATCATGTTAGAAGTTATTGGAGGCTTGGAGGGTTAGCCGATTATTTTATTTCATCATTTACAGTCAAAACAGGGGCAACTTCTTCAGAAATTCGCATTGGCTGCATATGGTCTTCAACTTCCAGAATATTCATTGCTTCTTCATTGGGAATACAAGGCAACTCCTAAACCAGGTTCTTTGTTATTTTCATGCATGTTAGATGATAGGTAGCTGCACAATAGGAGGTACGGCTGTAGATGACAGTCTTCTTCAAACTTAAGCATTAATTCTTATGTATTAGCCAAGAGTCTTGGTTGTTTGACATTAGCTTTGTATTGAAGTATTCATAATAATGGAGATATAAGTAGCTAATTTTTAATAGATACTCTTGCAAATGGAATTGTAAATGATATGATGCATGGAAAGTGTTTTATAGAATGTCTTTTTGCTGTAGGTAGTCTTTGCATACCTAGTTTCCCATATATTTGCATAAAAATCCAAAAAGAATTGCATTTTTGCATATAGTTCAGATTGTAGGTATTGAAGGGGTATTTAAATCAGTATTAGCATCCATTTCTATCAAGTTACTTCAAACTAAAACACTACATCAGCCAGCTACAAGGTTGCATATAAACTGTTTGATGAAATTACAAATAGCAATTAGGGCAAAATTATGGTCAGTTTTGAGTCAGGCTCATTACAGTGGTATCAAAGTGGTTTCCTACCATCCTTTGGGTTAGAAATTGTCTTCATTTATGCAACAAAGTGACAGAACTAAGAGATATACAACTAGAGAAGAAGGGAAGAAAACAAAAGACACCTTTTCAGCAGTTGTTGCAGCAAGGGACAAAGAGATTAGTGGTCCTATGGAAGAAAGAAGAGAGGGAATTCCTCCTAGAAATGGAAAAGATGGTGATAGAGAGGTACTTGACACTTTGAGGGGTCTAAGGGATGATCAACAATAGGTATCTGGGGTACTTCAATGGCTTGAAAACACTCTACAACAATTGATCTTACCTAGAAGGCAGCCCCAAGATCATGAAGATGATAGGAGCATAGCAGGTTCAAGGAGAGTACAAAGGGAATCTTCTCGCACTGTAGATAGACCTACATGACCCACTTTCTTGAGGGAAGAACGTACAGTAGAAGAGCATGTTGAAGATGTTGAGGAGCCTACCTTCGTTGATGCATATATGGCTGCTCATGATGAATGGTAACTATTGACACCAAAATCTTGAGAGCTTATGCATTTTGATCATTTTGTACAAACGAGGATGGACTACTATAGGTCTCAACAGGAGAAGAAACCTCAGAATTAGAATAAGGACCTTAAGCAAGCTACTAATAAGATCACATTGTCCATGTTTGATGGTAGTGGCAGGATTACTGCACAGTCATGGATTCATAATTTGGATACCTTCTTGGCTCTTCGACCCATGACATAAGAAGAAGCCATCATGTTTGCCACTTTGCACCTAGAAGGAGCAGCACATGAATGGTGGTATCATGGATTGGTAACATTACAACATAATCAGATTACATCCTATCAAGAGTTTGTGGACAAACTTGTGGAATGTTTTGATAGGAAAGATCTAGAATCATACTTCAGGGATTTGGCCCAACTCAAGAAAATTGGAAGTCTAGAGAGTTACATTGGAGATTTCTAGAAATTATCAGTGATGGTTCCTAACATCTCAGAGAGATGGTTGGTGGTGCTATTTATTGAAGGATTAATGGAGCCTATGAGAGGATGGGTAAAAGCTTTTGATCCTCCTACCCTTTAGGAGGCTATGAAGAAGGCTAGAAGGATGGAACTGTCAACCCCACAAAATAAGTTTGTATCAAAAGGATCTTCTTCGTATCGAGATAATAAATCTTTCTTTAAGAAGAAGAACAAACCAGATTTCAAGGGCAAATCAGCAACACCTTTGGATCATGACACACTGAACGAACTAAGGAAGAAGTTGTGTTTCTATTGTAAGGGGCCTTATGATGAAAATCATGATTCTCCCTTGAGACCAAAGGGAAAGGCTAATAGGGTAATGTGGGCATATTATGAAGACTCTAAATCAGAGAAATCAGATCAGGAATCTGATTCTGAAGACTTAGGAGTAGAGCAGGAGGAAGAAAATCATGAAAGTGAAGAGGAACATGAAGGAGCAACAAGGAAACATGATGCACACATCACTAGTATCTAACAAGAGGGTTCATTTAGGATGCGTGGGGTCCTAGCAGGGCAAAAGATAATCACTCTTCTTGATACAGGGGAAACTCACAACTTCATTGATGCCCGTTTGGTTGATAGGAGAGGCATCAAGATAGAGGAATTTTAGGGAATAAGGGTTAAGGTTGCTAATGGCTATACCCTCAAATCTGAGAAGAGAATTTTGGACTTTCCCATACACTTGAACAACTATGAGTTCAAGACGGACTTCTATGTGGTGAACATGGGTGATACTAACATGGTGCTTGGCATGAGATGGTTACATGATATTGGGAAATTCACCCTTGATCTTAGAGAGATGGAGATGTCTTTCCAGGTTGATGGAAAGACTCATGTTCTTAAGGCAATCCGAGACTCTAGTTTCAGGATGATCTCATTCAGAAGGATGGTGAGGCTAGTAAGACATGATATGGTAGAGTGCGTAGCAGAATGTGTGTCGATGCCTACACAAGGGGAACAATAGAAACCAGAGTACCATCCATATATCCAGGAGTTAAGGGTTAAGCATACGAAGGTGTTTGGCGAGATTCCTCTAGGTAGACCTCTAGATCGAGGGATTGAATATATCATCGAGTTGGAGGGCACCAAGCCTATCATAGTCACTGCATACAGACATCCCAAGCGACTCAAGGATGAAATTGAAAAGACAATTAATGAGTTGCGGGCCATGGGACATATTAGACCAAGTAAGTCTCCTTTTGCATCTTCAGTAGTGCTGGTTAAGAAAAAAAATGGTACATTGCGGATGTGTATTGATTACAGACTTTTGAATAAGTGAACAATAAAGAACAGATATCCCATCCCTAGAATCGATGAGTTAATAGATGAGTTACATGGTGCATGTTTCTTCTCCAAAATTGATTTGAGGTCTGGTTATCATCAGATTCGGGTTAGGGAATAGGACATTGAGAAGACTGCATTTAGGTGCCATTATGGGCATTTTGAGTTTATGGTTATACCATTTGGATTAACCAATGCTCCAGCAACATTTTAGTCTACAATGAACTGGGTCTTCCATTCACAGTTGAGGAGGTATGTATTGGTATTCTTTGATTATATTTTGGTATGCAGTAAAACATGGGATGATCATATAGCACATCTTGACATAGTGTTGGGCATTTTGGGGAAAGAGTCCTTGTATGCAAAGAAGTCTAAGTGTGACTTAGGGATGACAAAATTACTATATCTTGGTCACATCATTAGTTCTGAGGGGGTACGTATGGATCCTTAAAAGATTAAGGCAATTGTTGAATGGCCTACACCAGTGAATCTTATTAAGCTCAGAGGATTTTTGGAGTTGTGTGGATTCTACCATAGATTTGTTAATGGATATTCATGCCATGCAGCACCACTCATAGACTTGACCAAGAAAGGGGCTTTAGTTTGGACTCCAAAGGTGCAAGATTTCTTTGAGAATTTCAAACTAATCATGACTACATGCCCAGTGCTTGCTTTGCTAGATTTTTCTAAACCCTTTGAGCTGCAATGTGATGTTTCAGGTGAGGGAATTGGTGCAGTCCTTATGCAGGACAAACATCTGATTGCTTTTGAGAGTCAGAAGATTTGTGGTCTAGAGAGGGGATATAGTATATATGATAAGGAGATGTTGGCCATTATGCATGCATTGGCAAAATTCAGACAGTATTTGGTGGGCAACAAATTTGTGGTTAAGACAGACCACAACAGCTTGAGGCACTTCTTAGGGCAACAGGATCTTAATGATCGTCAGCAAAAATGGGTGAGTAAGCTACAATCATATGACTTTGATATTTCCTTCGTTAAAGGAACACAAAATATTGTGGCTGATGCTTTATCCTGACGTCCCCACTTAAGCTCTATGATAGGGATTGTGGAAGATTGGAGGCACCTGATTATGGAAAAGTATGTTAAGGATAGTTGGGCTACAGGGATTGTTGATGGATCAGTTCAAGATGATAGGTACACAGTTGTAAATGATCTTATCATTTACAAGGGGAGGATCTATTTGATTCCAAGATTGGAAATGAAAATCACCATTTTGAGGGCCTTCCATGATGCACCTATGGCAGGACATCTTGAATTTTTCAAAACTTATAAACAGGTGTGAGAGAGGTTTACATGGAAAGGCCTTAAATTAGATGTATTGCAGTATGTTAGAGAATGTCCTGTTTGTCAACAAAATAAATAGGAGCACACACACCCGGCAGGCTTACTTCAGCCACTTCCAATCCTTGACAGGAAGTGGGAGTGTTTGTTGATGGACTTCATCACTGGCTTGCTAAAAACCTAGGGGTGAGATTGTATCTATGTGGTTGTAGATCATTTGACTAAATTTGCTCACTTTTTTTCGATCACATCTACATATATAGCTATTCAGGTAGCAGAGTTGTTCTTCCAAGAGGTATTCAAATTGCATGGGCTACCTCAGAACATTGTCAGTGATAGAGATAATCGATTCATGAGCCACTTTTGGCAGGAGCTATTCAGGTTATGTGGGATAGAACTCTCTTCGAGCACTAGTTACTGCCCATAGACTGATGGATAGACATAAATAGTAAATAAATGGGTGGAAGGGTATTTGAGGAACTGCACTGCACGACAGCAGAAGGGGTGGGTCAAGTGGCTATATCTTTGTGAGTATTGCTACAATACCACTTACCATCTCTCTATTTAGATGACACCATTCATGGCCTTGTATGGATATGATGTGCCTAATTTCCTAGACCTCTTGTTGAGTGACAGTCGTGTCTCTAGTGCTGGTGATCTCTTACAGGATAATTAGGACATTATGAGGGCTTTACGAGAAAACATTCAAAAGGCACAAAACCAACAAAAGCAGTATGCAGATTAGAAGAGGGTTGAGCACTCCTTCGAGGTTGGTGATATGGTGTATTTGATGTTGTAGCCTTACAGGCAGTCCACTCTTAAGAGGAGCGGAGCAAAAAAGCTTAAGCCACGTTACTATGGTCCTTTAAGGATTATCAAGAGGGTAGGAGAATTGGCTTATGAGTTGGAATTGGTTGCTGAGAGTAGCGTGCATAATATATTCCATGTATCTTGCCTCAAGAAGGTGTTGGGACACCGTGTAGTTCCCTCCATGACATTGCCACCATTAAATGATGAGGGAAAACTAATTTTGGTGCTAGAGGTTGTATTGGATGTACGTGAGAAGACTACGTGGAAACGATTTATTAGTGAATACTTGATCAAGTGCAAGGACTTACTAGTTGAGGATGCAACATGGGAGAGTGAGGAGATCTTGCAGCATCTTGAATATAGATTGCTTGGGGACAAGCAATTCCAGGAGGGGCAGACTGTAATGTCCCCTTCTAGTTGACATCGACATATCAGTAGGATTAGCCTATTAACGGCTCTCGTAGGCTAATGAGGCATGGTGAGAGAGTCATTTTGCAGTCACTTGGTGATTACTTGGCTCAGTTTTTGATTGGAGTAAGGTTTTCCATTATATTTCATCATTATTTCTAATTATGGAAACCTTATTTTATAATTTGATGTTGAGATGCACTTTATTAATAATATAATATTTTAATATTTCATAAAGTGCAAAAAGATTAAACTATACTGGAATCTTCTAGAAGTCAAAGGATAATATTATTTTAATGAGGCCAACCTCTAGAGGAAACGCATAAATAGACCTTGAGGTCTCACCATTTGAGCATCCAGATTTGATGAATTATTGATTGGTGAATTCTTCTTGAGTATTTGTGGAGCCAAGTGGTCTGCAGATAATCAGATTGTCTTTGGGAACGAAAACTCCCATTGATAGCAATTTTGAGGGTGTGAAATATCACTTGAATTATTGCAGATTGGAGGTGATATTTCAGTCACTTCATTAGGGAAAAAATTTGTCGCCTAAGGCCAATTTTGAAGACTATGATTATAGGAGTTGGCTGGCATTGAAGAATAGTGTCTTGTGGCATCGAATCTTTGAAGGGAAAGGTCACATCTACATTGGGAAATCTGAAGCCAAGTCTGAAGCCAAAACAGGGATGCCATTGGAGGAGCATTTTAATTCATTCTAACTCATAACCAGATCGATTCTTCTTGGAGATTGGTGCGCCTCATTTCCAGGGTTATGTTGATCATTTTAGAAGTTATTGGAGGCTTGGAGGGTTACCAAATTTTTTTATTTCATCATTTCCAGTCAGAACAGGGGCAACTTCTTCAAAAATTCGCATTGGCTACATATGGTCTTCAACTTCTAGAATATTCACTGCTTCTTCATTGGGAATACAAGGCGGCTCCTAAACCAGGTTCTTTGTTATTTTCATGCATGTTAGATGATAGTTAGCTACATAATATGAGGTACGGCTGTAGATGACAATTTGCTTCAGACTTAAGCATTAATTCATATGTATTAACCAAGAGTCTTGGCTATTTGACATTAGCTTTGTATTGAAGTATTCATAATAATGGAGATGTAAGTAGCTGATTTTTAATAGATACTCTTGCAAATGGAATTGTAAATGATATGATGCATGGCAAGTGTTTTGCAAAATGTCTTTTTGCTATAGCTAGTCTTTGCATACCTAGTTTCCCATATATTTGCATAAAAATCCAAAAAGAATTGCATTTTTGCATATAGATAAGATTTTAGGCATTGAAGGGGTATTTAAATCAGTCTTAGCATCCATTTCTATCAAGTTACTTCAAACTAAAACACTACATAATCCAGCTACAAGGTTGCATATAAACTCTTTGACGAAATTACAAATAGCAATTAGGGAAAAATTGTGGTCAGTTTTGAGTCAGGCTCATTACATATTGATGGAGTAGGAAGTGGGGGAGTTTTTTTTATTGGGTGCAATCGAAGGTGTAAATAGGCAATATGAAACAATGTAAAGTTAGTTCATATTAGAAGGTGGATCTTATGAATTTGAACTCTATATACAATTTAAAGTTACAAACAAAATAATTTTCATACAAAGATTAATTTTTTATATATATTCATTCAATATGAGCATTGTAAAGTATTATAAACTAGAATATGACATTAAGAATTACTTGCATAAAAAGGGGAATTGGTTTTTGTGTTTTAGAATGAAAATTTATTAGTTGAAATGTAGTGTTGGGTATGTGCAGGATCATGATGGGCCAAAAAGTGGCGATATGATGGGTATTTGTAGGGTATGTGGCTGATGTCTTTTTAACCCAAAATTGATGAAATGAAAAGGGTTTTGAAAGGAGATTCTTAGCTTTCCACTAATATAAATTATATTTTACTTTGAATTTAATAAACAATTATTATTCATTTTCTATTTGAATTATAACTAAAGTCCTAATTGATAGGCTGATTGAAAAATATCTACATCTATCAAATGGTATCACATTTTTTGAATCCAAAACATGGATCACATTATATTATTTGCATACTATAGGATTAAAAAAAAAAAGAATTTCATGAAGTTTTGACCAAGTTAGGGTGGTTAGACATACGATTTTTTTATATTTTTTAAAAGTTGTAATAAAAAATTCATAATTAATTATTTACTTGGAAAAAAATTACAAAAAAATATGCATCACATCCATACACGAGTCCTTTACTTATGTATTAAATATTATAAAAAAATATTATCATTTTACGGTGGTTAGGGTGGTCAAACAGACACCCACTTCTTATTTTTTCCTTGAAATTTAAGTACTACTGCATTGAAATTTCAAATTTTCACCAAATAGATTTTTTTTTTAAAGAATCCTAGTACTTTAGAAACTACATTCAATTTTCTACAGATTCTATTCTTACATATTTTTGAAATAATATTGATAACTTATTCAAATTTTTACGTCAAGTTGCCTAAGTTTGATTTTTCTAAAAATTTTGCCACTCAAGGGCTTGTTTTTTCCATGACGATCCTGCACATACCCTGCCCCATCCTACGAACCCCAAAGGACAAACAATGCAATAAAATTTACCACATATTTTTTTTTAAAAAAGTCAACATTTATGAAATGCACATTAAGTTATGACACAAAATTCATTTAAACAAATCCACTATCACTTACATCCCTTAGGGTACACGAGGAGACATTATGAAACCTAAAACCATACAATGGTGATAAAGAATGAAAACCAAAATATAAACCATGACAAAGTGTCCGATTACAATTGTAACACATACATTAAAATTCATCAATAAGAATCCATCCACTGAAGTAACCACATCATATAAAAAATTAACATAATCCTAATAATGACAAACACACTATCAACATAAGAAATTAATGGAGCATATCTTTACACATAAAACACATCAAATAACAACTTCCATGGATCAATATCCGCGCAAGGTTTATAGAGGATACAATAATTTATTGTATCCATTTCAAATTACATTAGAATGTTCAAGAATTACAATGATACAAAAGTGTCCCCCAACATGGATGGGAACCATATAACTAGATAGAATGATACAACTAAGTAGATAATTATAAAGTACAATAACTGGCTCCAAGTCAGATACAATTCTGGAGTCACCACAAGTAGAACAAATCTGTACCTCTCGATCCTCAACTGGGGACCCAATGGGATGCTTAGCACATTCAACCCAACCATGTGGGTCCGAAGACCCACCCCTCATGCCAAGGAGTTGAAAAGAAAGAATCCTAAACTGAGATCAACCAACAGATAAACACAAAACACAACAAAAATCACAAGTAACAAGGATACAAGAATATTAACAACATCAAAAGATCACTTTCAAAACATAACAACAATAAGCCACTTCCAAAACATAGCAATAGTAAATCAAAAAAAATATCATCAATAGATCACTTCCAGAGGCTTGCAAAAATAACCAATCGTAAGGGGTACTAGGGGAGAGTGTCATTGCATAGTCCTACATGGGTTATCCTAGCCCTTCCTCCAAGCACCAACTCATCCTAACTACCTAAGTTGTCAACCCCCATCTATGGTTATCTTGGGCCTTCCTCCTGCCTAAGGCAATGGCCCCATAGGGTGACTCATTCGAACCCATTAACCTCTCATGAGGACGAGGTAATGACCTTGCCAACCATGGCCTTCTCAGCCCATCCTTAATCTGTGAAAGCCCTAATGGGTGGACGAGGCATCCTTATTTATCTTGTTAATGTGTATTTCTACCCAAACCCACTAAGTTCATTTTAATTACGTTATCACTTTTAACACTAACTATTGCATGGGTTATTCAGGCTGCCCTTTTAAGCGTCGACCCCCACGAAGAGACACTCTCCCTAGAAACCCAAATAACAAAACCAAAGCATCAAGGGGTTGTACCAATACTGCCAAAAAAACTGAACCACAAGGTTGAAACACACGTGAAGCATATACCATCTCTCTGATAGCCACATACATAGTTTCTCACAAAATTATGTACAACCCATATATGAACTCAAAATCACAATTTATGATCAAAATTTGGGAACAAACCAATTCATGAAGAATCAATATGAAACAAGATTACCCTTGCCTCTAGAAGCCTACTAATCAAGGTTCATCAATGGAGTATAAATTCAAAGGAGAAAAGATCACATTCAACAAAGAAACATAAACATCATAGTCAAGCATTTCACTAGAATCCAACATACCCCACCACAAAATCAATTAATAAGATCTCCATAAATTAAAACAACCCAAGAGAAAGGCTTATTGAAAGAAATGAAACCAACCAGATAAACCCTTCAACACACAATTTACAAACCAACAAGTGTAGAATTATGAGTGGCAACATCACAAAGAAATCTTCAAACTCAACCAAAACTAACATAATCAACTTATTACCAAATCAACCTCAAATACCAAAAATAAAATCAACCAACAGACATCCTCGGGAAACCTCCATTTTCCCCTCACATGATACCCAACCCAAAATTACCCAAAAAACTTACCATATGACTACAAAACAACTTAAACAAAATCAACAATCATGACAACAATAGCAATCAACCGATTCACAACTTAATTCAAGAGTCAATCCAATAAATCAACATGAACAACCAATCAAAATCTTCTCATTTTCACTAGTCAAACACTTATATAATGCGAGAAATTATTCAAGCATTACAACCACATAAAAAGACACAAACAATCAATTAATTATTACCATGAGGACATTCGTGACTCATAAGACATTAATAGTAAACTACATAATAATGTAATAAGCAATAACCAAAAAAAGTCTATAATTAATACATGCTTAAGCTATTGATATTAGTTTTGAGTAACAACATTCTGCTAATTATTCCTTAATCCACTATATGGATAACATATAAATAAATTAACAACTAAACTTTCCTTTCCTTAATAATTTAGTTTTAATCTTCATAATTCAACCATCCATAAAGAAAAATTACTTCCTCTTGCGATTCAACATTTCCAAAGTCATTATCTAACATAATCATTTATTTAAAGAGGCAACAATATTATTTTCTCTCATTTATCTACACAAACCATTGTTCTTAATGATAACCATAACATATTTGTACAATCTAGAGTCATTTACTCATATATATGTACCATTTTTTTTTTAAATTATTAATTTTATAACTATCTTACATACATGCACATGCATATTTAAATTTCTACAATAATACATATAACTATATAATTAGCCAATAGGCTATTATAGGTGAGCATTCAACTAGAAAAGTCTCATGTCTGATGCCAGCTGAGACTATTCTAGCTAGATTCCCACCTGAATTTTTTCCTTGCGACGGCATTTTGTGCGGTTGGTTTTCCACTTCCCTGACTCCGTACGCTGCTCCTCTACACCCGGTATGGGCATCCTACCAGGAGTATGGGTGAAAAATAAATGACTCATTCAGTTCAAACACTGTACCAGTTACTCCCTACGTACTGTGTTAATTTTACCTTGACTTTCGGGGTTTTGCATGCGAGTTGAAGCAATGTCTACATGTGCAATGGTTGCTAACCCTTTCTTGTTGTGCTTGAACGGAGTTCTACCCAGCTCTTCATTCTGGACACTATTGCAGATTTTTGAGTTGACTATTCACTGGGTCGTGGCAGTCTTTAGAAGGAAATTCTGGAGAGCAATATTCACTCAAAGAGGCACGACAATGTGAAGAAACATTGGACATAGCTTTTACAAACATCAGACCTTTGAAGGTTGCGATTTCTTGGTGTAATCTGAGCATAATAGAAGGGACGCAATTTTTTGTGTAGAGGCGTTTTCTTAAAATGGATTTAAGCCAAAACCCAGGTCGTGGCTTCCCCATTAAGTTTAGCAGGGCATTTGGAAGTGTTCCAGCCAAGTGCACCATTTCATACAAGAGCCTTTGATGCTGAGGCGTGTTGGCTACTAGGTGCTGATTGAATCTTGGTGTGGTCATGGTTTCCCATCTAGCTTGAGGACGTCTTGCCTTACCCAGGTCTGGGCATTCATTTCCTTTATTGAATTCATATGCTAATGGATGTAATATCTAAATGTGATAAGTCTGGGTTTGTGGTATCATGTATTAGCTTGGTTGGGGTTTGATAAGCCAGTCTATTAAACTGACAAATGACATTGTGCGTAGGCAATCCCATCTTTGAACTGTCATGTATGGGGAATTCTGTCTACCTGATCTGCAATAAATGATAGTGTTTTTGTATTGCATTTGCTGTCAAGAATATAATATACATGGTATGGGCAAATGGCCTTCTCTGTAAGTTGGAGTCACATGTAGGTTGCTGTTTCATTTTAAGTCTGCTCTCTGTGAAAAGTCTGATTATTAGAGATCAGAAATATTCTAAAAATTGTAATAGGTGGCTGTAATGACAATCTGAATGTGAGTGTTGGTGATCCTATATTTCAGACCACTCTTTTTCTTTTTTGAATTTGACGCATTTGTGTTTGGTGATGGGTTTTCACAGATGCGCTCAAGGTTGGAAGTATGGAGATTAAATGTCACCACTTCTATGATGATCAATGGTAAGCTCTCTTCTACTTTTAGATTTGTTAAATATTTTTTACATTTATTATAATAAAAATGTATTGGATTTTATTTTATTTTTATGTGTAAGATCTTATTATTTAAATGGTTTTATATTTTTTATGTTGTAATTTTATTTTTGTAAAGATAATAAAAATCTTGAAATGTAGATTGAAATTTGTATACTTTTATACATTCTTTTAATTAGTAATGTTATTTTATGTTATATATTATATACTTTTATTCTTTATTGAACATCTATTTTATTTATTCAATAAGAAAATAAATCATATAAATCATACACATGTTTTTAAAACTCAAAAAAAAAAATTATTTACTTTAATTTTCATTTCTATTTTATTTACATAATTCTCATTTAGATGCATGTATAATAAATGGACTCAAAACTTATACTATTTTAACTTAGTTTTGAATTGAAGAGCTATTTTATTTTTCAATAACTTTTTCCATGATAATAAAATAAATAATATAACACATGAAAACAATTATAAAACAATGATTTAATAAAAATCAAACACACTATTTTTTATTTTTTTTGTTTCATTTATCAATTATTTTTATTGATAAGACATCACTAATAAATTATATTTTTTGTTAAGTAACTTTAATAAGTATATGGTTCATAGACACAAATATATATAGCTCTATATATATTTCCTAATGTCATAATGTGTAATACTCGGTAGACAAGGCTATAAATATTTGTATCTATAGTTGCTTACTAAATTGAATGATCAAAGAAACAAATCAAAAATCAAATCAATAATTCAAAGATATATCTCTTTACCCTAACCCTAACTATATCTCTAGCATGGATATATATATATATATAGAGAGAGAGAGAGACAGAGAGAGACAGAGAGAGCATCAAACTTAGGGTTAGGGTTAGCATTAGGATTAGGGTTGCATTTAGGTTTGTTGTCAAGTTTAGGGTTAATAGATATAGTTAGGGTTGGGGTAATAATTGGGGTTACTAGCATCAAACTTAGGGTTAGGGTTAGCATTAGGATTAGGTTTACATTTAGGTTTGTTGTCAAGTTTAGGGTTTGTTGTCAAGTTTAGAATTATGATTATGGTTAGGATGGGGTTAAGAGATATAGTTAGGATTAGGGTTTAGGTTAGGGTTAGGGCTAGAGATATAGCTAAGCTTATTGTTAGGGTTAAGAGATAGAGTTAGGGTTAGAAATATGGTTAACATTAGGATGAGGATTAGGGTTTGCATCAAAATTAGGGTTAGGGTTAGCATGAAGAATAGTTTAGGATTAGGGTTAGGTTTAGCATTAAGATTAGAGTTACAAAAGGGGTTAGGGTCACGTTTAGGGTTAAGAGATATAGTTAGGGTTAGGGTAATAGTTGGGGTTAAGCTTATCAGGGTTAGGGTTAGGGTTAGGGTTACGAGATATGTTTAGGGTTACAGGTAAGGTTAAGGTTAATGCTAGATATATAGTTACAATTAGGGTTAGGGTTGAGATTTAGTTAAGAGTAGGGTTCCTATTGGCTTTAGGATGAGGCTTAGAGATAGCATCAAAATTAGGGTTAGGGATAGCATCAAGATTTGCTCAAGATTAGGGTTAGAATTGGGTTTCAGGTCAAGGTTAGGTTTATGAATAAGGTGAGGGTTAGGGTTTGCATAGTTGTTATGGTCATACTTAGGGTTAGGTTTTGCGTTAGAATATCATTAGGTTTAGGGGATTAGAAATTTAGTTAAGAATAGGATTAGGGTTAGGGTTAACATCAAGATCGAGGTTACGGCTAGCATCAAAAATTAGGATTAGGGTTAGAGTGAAGATTAGCTTAAAATTAGGGTTAGAGTTAGGATCAGGGTTAGGGTTACACTTGGATTTAAGATCAATTGTAGGTTTAGGGTTACGATTTACATCATGGTTATGGTTATGCTTATGGTTTGGATTTGGGATAGAGATATAGTTAGGTTTAATGTCATTATGTGGTTAGGTTTAGGGATAGACAATGACTTAGGAATAGGGTTAGTGTTAAGATTAAGAGATATGGTTAAATGTTCTCAGCGGTAAAAATATATAGTTAGGTTTAGGGTTTAGGTTAGGATTAGGGATAGAGATATAGTTAAGCTTATGGTTGGGGTTAAGAGATACAGTTAGGGTTAGCAATATGGTTAACATTAGGATGAGGGGTAGGTTTTGCATCAAAATTAGGGTTAGGGTTAGCATTTCTTTTGCTTTCCAGGCCTTGAAGCCAAATGGCATATATCATAGCCCCTCACCATCAAACACCTAGCCCCTCACCATCAAACACCAACAATTGTACTGTATTTTGTTCGGAAAAAAATTTCTAATGCAAAATTGCTGGCCAATTTTTTTGCTTTTCATAGCGCACATTTTACATACTATGAACTACCAACAAATGTACTTGCTACAGTTGAGCTACAATGTTCCACCACTTCAACCATTTAAGATAATATATTGCGTTGTTCATCCACTTGGCATATTCAACTCTACTTGCATCCTGCCACCCATTCACATTCCCTGTGAATAATTACTCCTGCAAAAAACCAGATTGCACTTTCCCCATGCATTCTCCCCCTCTCTGCCCTCCGAATACACTACCATAGTATACCCTCCTATCGGCATAACCATTGCGCCTTGCTAAGGTGCAAGCGCTAGTTATATATAAAATAAAAATTGCATTACACAGAATAAACGTGAGGGCAATGAAATTAGCAACATGAAAATAATTCCAAGGCCTTAGACTTAACGCACTGAAAAGTAACAAATCTGCAGAAAGAAGATGACAATTGGCCTGAAACGAATTTCATTTATGAAGAGAGCATAAAAGCGGGGTACGCCAAGCGAATAATGAAGGGAACAATGAAATGAAAAATCTATGCATGCTTTGTATGAAAAATCTTTCTATCTTCTAATTGCTTTAAGTCGAAGTCACATCATTCAATATATATATATATTTTAAGTTTAAAATCAAATTACTTTCCACTTTGTAATCTCTACTTTAATAATAATAATGATGTTTATCTTCATTTATTTATCAATTATCTATGTAGGAAAAAATATTATTTTTCTCATATAAATTTAAAATAATTTTCACATAATAAAACATATAGAGTATTTCTAGTTATTCTAATCTCTTTCTAATTCTAAAATATTCATTTTCATTCTAAAAATATTTCCACTAATTCTAATCATTTCTAAGTTGGATTCATTACAAATAAGCAATATCAACACTTAGTTCTTATCTCAAAAGATTACTTTCTTATTTTATTATTTTTACCAATTTATAACTAATAGACATATCATCCCATTTCTAAGATTACTTTTTATTTTATTTTATTTTTATTTTTTTAACAACATTAAATCACATTATTTAATTTAAATAATTACTAACACTTTTATAAACATACTTCTTTTAGTTATTATTTTAATTTAATAATTAATAATCCTAAAATGAACCATTATAACAAGTTTCTATTTTTGACAAGTAGATCGAAGCTGACATGCCAAAATTTATGTCTTTTAATGTCTTTTCTTGCTTTTATCTTCATTCAACTTAAGTAAAATTTTTAATATTTTATCTTCTCTAATATTTTCTCACTTTAAAATTTATTAATTAAATTCAATCATTAAATAGTAATTATATTTCCTCATTCAATTCGTTTACTTACAATTATATTACTTTGATATTTAAATAATTAACTTCTAATGATAATACAATCAACATTTTTTTTTTCTTTTTAAAAGACAAGGGGTAAAAATTTATTCAATTAAATCCAAGATACAAAGCAAGACCAAAGGCCCACTAAACTAGGGAAACAACAAAAAAAACCAACAACAACAATACATATTCCTGCCATCCAATAATAATCTCTCTAGGGTCCCAAGATAATCAGGAGGTAACTCATCCCTTCCGCTAATGTCCCACCCATCCCCATTCTTTGAGGCCCACTTTGCCAAGCAATCAGCCACTCTGTTCCATTCTCTAGGGATATGAAAAAAGGAGATAGAATCCAAGGAACTACATACACTTAGAATCTATCTAACCACCAAGGCTAATTTCCAACTAACATCATCCAAACTCTATTTTTTCAACATATCCACAACAATATGAAAATCTGACTCACAGATAATCCTCCTCTAGCCTAAAGAGCATCCTTGCTCAACTACAATCTTAATAGCAAGGGCTTCCATCAGATTATTAGAGTGTTGCCCTTTATAAATAAAGAAGAAAAAAATATCATCACTATCTTTACCTCTACCTATACCCCCAATACCAGCATGTCCAGGGTTCCCACAAGAAGAACGATCTATATTAATTTTCAAGACCCCAATCGAGGGAGGCATCCACTTCCCATCACAACAAACCCGTTCCTTGACATGTTGGTGGCTATTTCCAGCAATGCCTCCCCTACTATTATCCCCCAGGTTCAAATCCATCATAATAGCATAATCACCAGGATCGATATTATCAGACATATCACACTTAGCAGAAATAGTCTCTTGAAGCCTGCAAATAATCTTCTTCCACAATTGAAAACTTCCTAATTTGGAGCGACAAAAAACTCTGTGATTCCTCTCTAGCCAAAGGTTCCAGAGAATAAAACTAGGCCCAATAGTCCAGGCCACCTGTAGGAAAGAAGTCTTCACTAGAGGCCTACCCAAGCTCTCCCAAAACTCAATTAGGGATGAAGCATGAACACAACCCTGATGCCAAGCCTCCCACCACCTGTGAAAAATCTCCCTAGAAAAGGGGTAGAGAAAGAATAAGTGGGAAGAACATTCTTCACTGCACAATAGTAAATTTACCTTTTGGGCTAGGACTCCAAGCCAACTTGTCCCTCTCATTAAGGGAGCTGCAAATCCTACCCTTCAAGACTTTAGACAGAACATAACGATCCTCACGAGAACCACCCACAGGCCACTCAAGAGGATCCTTCTAGCAAGACACATCTAGCTGACCAATACACTTGACTATTTTAAAATGCTCCACCTTAATCCATCTAGCATAAAAAAAAATATGGCAAAGAGGCTGAAGCTGAGGGAGACTAGAAAGAATGGGAGGGTGGAAATCCCAAGAGTCTTGCCAAAACAAAGCATCAGAGCCTCTATTACAGATCCATAAGAGACTACCCCTAATAAGTTGAGCTCCCTTCCTAAGAGTATCCCAAATATAGGAACCTTTGCCCAACAAAGAAAGTCATGACACATCTTGGCTCTCAACACTTGGGAGATACTTGAGAGCAAGAATCTTGGCCCAATCTTGATCCTGATTCTTGCACCATCTCCAGTACAGCTTGGCCGCCAAGGTGATGACCACAAGATCCACAAACCTAATACCAAGCCCCCAGCATGCTTTGGCCTCCAGAAAGACTTCCACTTGACTAAACTCCACTTTGAGGAGAGAAGGTTGCCTGACCAAAGGAATTGTCAAGATAGAGCATCAGATTCCCTCACAAAGGAAGAAAGGCGAACCTGCACACAACACCTATAAATGGGGAGATACTACACACACATTCTTTAGGAGAATCACTCTCCCAGCAGAAGAGAGCCATTTGTATGTCCAGTGACTAACCTTACTCCAGAATTTATCCAAAATCCCCTTCCAAAAATCTCTACGCTGAGATCCCAAAGCCAAAGGAATCCCAAGGTACATCAAGGGAACATAACCAATCTAAAATCTAAGAATCCTAGCAATCCTAATCTGAATAAGCTGAGTATTAAAGAAATAAATGGAATATTTATCATCATTAATACTCTGACCTGAAGCTTTCAAATAGATGTCTAAAGCTCTCCTGAAGTTCACTACCTCACTAATTCTAGCCAAGCCCATCAGCCTAGTGTCATCCACAAACTGAAGATGAGAGTAGGGAGGAAGATTATTGTTCCAACTCCAACCATGTATAAGACCATACCTCACCTAAGATTTAATAAATCTGCCAAGACCCTCAGCCATGATAATGAATAGATAGGGAGATAGAGGGTCCCCTTGCTAAAGTCCCTGAGAAGCACTAAACAAATATGAAGGTTCCCCATTAATGAGAACAAAAAAGGAGGATGAGGTCACAACTGAGATCACAATTCACCCACTCCTCTTCAAATCCAAAAGTTAAGAGAATTTTCTATAAGAACTCCCAGCTTGCCCAATCATAAGCTTTAGCCATGTGAAGTTTAATGCACATAGCCTTCTCCTTAGAGAAAGCCATAGAGTGAATAGCCTCCATTGGTATCACGACACCATCCAAAATTTGTCTTCCTTCAACAAAACCACCCTGCTCAACAGAGATCAAAGCACAAAGGAGTGGTCTGAGTCTCTCAGCAATCAATTTGGTGATGATCTTGTAGACAACATTGCATAAAGCAATAGGCCTGAATTGATCCAACCAATTAGCCCCCTCCTTAGGTATGAGAGCCAAAAAAGTAGAATTCAAAGACTTCAGCATTTTTTTGTTCCTATGTGATTATTGAACCACCTCAAGGAGATCATACTTTATTATTTCCCAGAATTCCTAAAAGAACTCAATTGGAAACCCAGGTGGGCCAAGAGCTTTACCTTTTTTCATATTAAACACAACTTTTTCCAATTCAGGTAACAAGATAGGACATAATAGAGCCCCATTTATCTCTATAGAGATCAAGTGGGGAATACAATCCAAGATGGCCCTCTCTTCGGTCCTAGCTATGAGATCCTCCCTAGTAAATAGATTTGAAAAATAATTGACAGCTTCCCTAGAAATTTCTTCACAAGATGAGTGATGGGCCCCTTCGGGTGAAACAAGAGAGGAAATAGAGTCCCCCTGCCTCCGAGCCTTAACTGAGTTATGAAAAAATGTCGTGTTCCTATCCCCTTGCTGAAGCCAATCAATACGGGATTTCTGCTTCTAGAAAATATCCTTCTGAAGCTCCCACTATTGTAATCCCTTAAGAGCCAAGGACTCAGCATTCTTGAGATCAGAGGACAACCGTTGGTCTCGAATCTAATGAGTAACCCTATCCAACTTCGACTGAGCAGCTATCTTCTAAGCATGTAACTTCCCAAAACATTGTTTATTCCACCTCTTAAGCATGTACTTCACATGTTGAAGCCTATTACTAAAAGTAAACATGGTCATCCCATGGGCAGGCAACCCTTCATACCACCAATCCAGCATAAAGATCCTGTAGAGATTGATCTCTTAACAACATAAACTAAAATTTGAAGGAAGGATTTTTGGTCACTCCATATGAGGAGACAAAGAATTTGACAGGCTAGTGATTAGAGCCCCTCCAATCAAGAATTTATGAACTGGTGGTCCACCTATTGATCATCCAATAATAGGATACCAGAAATCTATCCATCCTTTCTGAGATAGCCTCAACACCACACCTCCTATTATTCCATGTAAATACACCATTGATTGACTTCACATCAATGAGATTCAGGAAACCAATATTATCTCTAAGCATATTTTAAGAAGGGTCTAGCTTGGCTAACCCACCTCATTTTTCATCCAAATTTATAACAGCATTAAAATCACCAGCCATAATCCATGGGAGAAACGGGTCCAGAGACCGAACAAAGATGATGTGAACCCAAAGATGTTACTTACCTAAAAGATCAATAGGAGCATAAATATTGGAGAAAAGGCATCTTTCTCTAGTCTCAAAACTACAGGCAACCATAGAAATGGAAAACCAGCTAGAAATCCACCATAATGGGTAAACTTTCCTCAGGTTCCAGAAACAAGCCACCCCCTAGAACTGCTCAAAGCCCCCACCCCCTGCCAATAGCCTTGCGGCTAGATACACGGAGCACAATTAGCCAAACCATCCACTGTAAGCTTGGTTTCCTGAATAAAGGCCACATCAAGAGACTAAGACTCAATTAATCTATGAATAGCCTTTTGTCTAGGGATGTTATTCAACCCCCTTACATTCCATGATAAAACAATCTTTTATGGGGGTGGGAGAAGTGGGAATCAATGGGTTTCATAGACCAAGACTCAACCAATGTATCACCCATAATTTTGACCTTCTCTTGATCATTCTTCCTTCCACTCGTTGATGGTTTATCTAGAGGCTACTTTTTAAATGATTTTTGTTGCAAGCCTAATATAGGAAAAGCCTTAGTACCCTTCATAGGATCTGAGGTCACCTTAGTAGTAGGGGGAATAGGAGCCACCACAACTATACCCATTAGAGCCTGTGACCCCTGGAGATCTCTGATACTCTGAACTTGAGAAGGAAAATCAATAGCTATCTGACCTACCTATTGGTCCCCTGAAAATAAAATCTGATCCTCCTTCTTTGCATCCTTATCTTGAGCCTCATGCTGAACTTTAGCCCTAGAAGAGAGCTCAACTAGAATTCCTTCCTCTTGGACTAAGCTATCAAGAGCCTCAAACTTGTTAAAGGTGCGATCATTCTATCTATCCATCCAGGTTCTCTTCTTGACTTTTCCTTTGTTACGGGACTTAACCGGAATAAATCCCTCCTTATCAATAGGTCCATCAGACAAAGGAACCTTCCCCTTGTCCTCCCTAGGAGGTCCAGAGGTAGCCAGGGGAGAAGATTTAATTCTGGGACATCTACGATGTAGATGACCATATTCATGGCAAATTCTGCATCTAAATTGTAGGGTCTCATAATCCAACTGTTGGATCCAAGAAGATCAACCCATGCAGATATCCATAGAATCTGGTAATGGATTATTTAAATCAAGTTCTACAAAAATACGAGCAAAATAAATTACCTTACGATCTTGATTTTGTGTAGCCAATCCCATAGGTTTCACAAGAAGCAAAGAGATTGAATGAATAATATCTTCCCTCTAGAATTCCAAAGGAATCCTCAACAATCAAACCCACATAGGAACCTGTGAGGGGATCTCTTCAACAGAGTTGTAGCCCATGTGCCAGGGCTTAATGAAGAGCCCCACTTGGTTAACGAAATAAGGCCCTCCTTCAAAAGCCCTATTCCTATCCAACATGCTTGAAAAGATAACCAAAAAATAGTTATTAGCCGTTAAAAGAATCTCCATATGTCCTTCAAGGTTCCAAACTCGACGTGCCCAGGATTCCAACACAGGTAGAGAAAGACGAAGGCCCAAAAATTTGCAAATATAGGCATGATTGCACCAATATTCAACATCCTCCGAAATTTTCTCATGTTGAATAACCAAAACTAGTCGATCTTCAGATCTCTCCAAACATCCGTTTACTTTTTTTATTCTAAACACCCCTTTTGAAGAGGAAGCACCTTCCCTAGATTGGGATTTACCTATTTGTTCCTTACTACTAGCATGCATCGGAGAAGATGGATCTATCATCTCCAAATCCCCTAAGGATATCTAAGAAGAAGCTAGACCATGATTCTCCATGGCCCAACGAACCAAATCATCAACAAAAAAGGGAATGAGATGGGGTAGGTGACCCATAGTCTCAAACTGCCACACGCCTCCCACCAAGGACACACCATGCACAAAAAACAAGGAAAATTTTTTCCCACCCACCAGCCAAAAAAGATCAGACACCCCTGCCTGACCAAAGAAAGACCCCTGCAAGCAAACAAAATCCCCCCTACAACATACAAAATGCTCAAAATCTTAGCACGAATGCCAAAAGAAAAATGAGCTGGGGTACACAGGCCCTAGCTCGCACCAGACCTTGGCACAGCTCTATCTCCCTCATCCATAATACAATCAACATTTATTATTAAATCTAATTATTTATTTAATTCCAAATAAATGAAGTGACCTTCTAATTAAATTAATTTGATCAATCAAACCTAGTCATAATATTAGTATTATTGCATAACCTCAAAATCAAATTAAATAATAATATCACAAAATCATCATGACATTACGAATCAACCAACCACACTCACTCAATAACACTTTTAAGAAATGAAAACGAACCCCTAAAACAACTTACTTGAATGCTAATGATGACCGAAACGGAGGGGCACTACCTTAAAATTGGCTATTAGTTTCTAGAATAAAATTATATGTCATGTTGAATGAACGCTTTTAAATTCATTAAAGGGTTTTTCTTTTTTAAAGACTTATTAGTCATGTGTTTTATTGCTAAGATCGAATTAACAAGTACATGCTTTTGGAAAAGTGATTCCATTAGTATAGTTATGTCTTTTATTAGTAAGATTGAATAAAAAAGTATTCTTTTAAAAAAAAAAATAATAATTTTTTTATTAGTTATAATGGTCATCACAAATGAGTTTTCCAAAAAGGAAAGATGTTATAAGTAGTATCTACTCCATAATTATTTTTTTTCATTTTAATTGAATTAGGTCACATTGTTTTCAAGGAACGTGAGAAAGATGTTACTAAATTTATACAACGATTTGTGTACACATGTATATATGTAACAACAAATATCGTGGAGATTCATTAGAATTTTTATTTTTTAAAGACTTATTAAATTCATGTGTTTTATTGCTAAGATCGAATTAACAAGTATGCTTTTGAAAAACTGATTGCATTAGTATAGTTACGTCTTTTATTAGTAAGATTGAATTAAAAATTATTCTTTTAAAAATTTATTTTTTTATTTTTTTTATTAGTTATAATGGTCATCACAAATGAGTTTTCCAAGAAGGAAAGATGTTATAAGTAGTATCTACTCCATAATTTTGCAAATGTGATGAAATGATACACATACTTTGTATTGTTATTTTAATTGAATTAGAAAGTACACATTTTTTTCATGGAACATGAGAAAGATGTTAGTAAATTTATACAACAAACTATGTACACATATATATATGTAAGAATAGATATCGTGGAGATTCACCATACATTATTATTTTATTTGAATTAGAAGGTATGCCTTGTTTTGAGGTAGCATGAGAAACATGATACTAAATCTATATAAAAGAATTTGTGCACACATGCATGTATGTAACAACAAATATACGATGTTAAATGTAAAACCACAAAACCCACACTCATTTTCCACCCTACCATATTAGCATCATGGATCCCCATGGACTCTAGCCAAATCCCCAATCAAGAGAAGGATGAAATGTCCATGAGAGATTCCATGGAGTCTCATCATACATCACACAAAAATCTTTGGAAAACTTTGGTGTTTCCATATATAATATCTGATATTGTTGTGTTTTCTTTGATGTGGCAACTTGAAAGCAAAAATGTATCATGGTTTTTGAATCCTTTTCATTCTTATACCTAGTTCCCAAAAATGGAATATAAGGGTATGTTAGTTGAAATGCAAGGAAAATAAAAAAGGAAGGATAAAAAGCAAGTATACGGGTAATATCAATAAATACAATGTGAGGCTAGAAATAATGAATAATTTTTACAATTTGTTAATAAAAGTTGTTTATTCACAATGGGAAAGTGTCGTACTTACACTGTTGATCATGTTGAACAAGGATGAGTTGCATTGGATTGAGCCATAGGTGCATGAAATAATTTGAAATAGAGAGTGTACAATATACTAATTTGTTGGAATACATATTCTATTTTTGCAGTAATATAAAAATAATAATATACATATACAATGAAAGAGGTTAGCACTATTTGTTGTAAATAAAAATAGATAAATTGGAATATTTTCAATGCATGGAATCTTGGTAAGGGATTGTCTACAAGCAATCTATTGGAGAAGTTAAGAAGAGAGTTGTGGAAACAATGGAAAATGCATTGATTGGTATCATGGGATTCGATGGAAAAAAAATAGTCACATACAAAATTAAAACCAAGTCAACCATGAAATAGTAAATGGTCTAGTTCAAAGGATAAATAAACACCATTCTCATGTGCTTTCGAGGATTAAAAAATGTGATCTTATGAACAATTTTTTTTTCCACTCAAAACTACATAACCACATAAACCAACACTCATTCTCCTCCCTTCCATATTGGCATTATTAATCTTCGTGGGATCTAGCCAAACCCACGAGCAAAAAGAGGAGTTAAGGTCCATGGAAAATCTCATGGACTCTTATCAAATACCACAGAAAAAGAAACTTGGGGAAGGATGGGTGTTTTGAACGAAATTTTGTAACATTGTAGTGTTTTCTTTTGGCCCGAGAAGTTAATGGAAAAGAGATATACTGGTAAAGAATTAGCATAATGGGGTTCAAAGACTGCTAGAAGAAGATGGATAAATGGAATATATAGGACAATGCACAATAAGTAGAAATGTCCATCTAACTTCATAATGCAAGTTTAAATCTACCTATATTAAAAATACAACTACAATCTAAGGAAGAATATAGTAAAAATAGTCAATGAATTGAGACATCAATTGTTACATAGATTTCCTACTGATACATATGGTTTTTGAATCCCTTTTGATGCTTAAACCTAGTTCCTACTAACACAATACAAGGGTATGTGATTGGAAAAGCATGGAAAATCAAGAAGGAATTATAAAAAGCAAGTATACTAGTAAAATTAATATATACAATGTGAGGCTAAAAATAATGAATAATTTTTACAATTAGTTAACAAAATCTATCTATTAAGAATGGGAAAGTGTCATACTTACATACACTGTTGATCGTGTTCAAGAAGGGTGAGCTGAGTCACAAGAGAATGAAATAATTTGAAATAGAGAGTGTACAATACACTATTTTTCTTGAATGCATATTATACTTCTGCAATAATATAAAAAAAAAAATATAAATATAAAATAAAAGAGATTAGCACTATTTGTTGTAAATAAAAAAAGATAAAGTGGAATATTTTGAAGCATTGTATCTTGGTAAGGAATTCTCTATAATTAATCTATTGAAGAAGTAAAAAAGAGAGCTATGTAAACAATGAAAAATTCAATGATTGGCATCATGGGATTTGAAAGAAAAAAATGTAGTCACATAGAAAATGAAAACTAGGCCAACCGTGACATTATATATGGTTTAGTTGAATGGAGCAACAACCACCATTTTCATGTTCTTTCAAGGATAAAAATCGTGATGCTATCAACAAATTATTTATTCGCTCAGAAGCACATGAGAGTGGTGTTTGTTTGTTGTTCACAACCACATAAACCAATGCTTGTTCTCCTCCCTTCCATATTGGAATCATGAAGCCTCGTGGGCTCTAGAAAAACCCCTAAGGAAAAAAGGGAGTTGAGATCCGTGGAACATAAACTTGGGGAAGCATGGGTGTTTTTAATCAAATTTTGTAACATTGTAGTGTTTTTTTTGGCCTAAGAAGTTCATGGAAAATAGATATCCTACTAAAGAAATAGCATAATTAGATTTTAAGATTGCCAGAAGAAGATGGATAAATGGAATATATAGAATAATGCACAATAAGTAGAAAGGTCTATCTAACTTCATAATGTGGGTTTAAATCTCCCTATTTTAAAAATACAACTGCAATGGAAGGAAAAATATAGTAAAAATGGTCAACAAACCGAGATGGAAATTGTTACATAGATCTCCTACTAATACATAATGTACATTTTTCTTTAGGGAACGGGGGGAAAATAATATCATAAAAAATATTGAAAAAAAACAACCAATCTATGTAAGAGTTGGCTTGTCAATTCAGAATCCAAGCAAGTAGGGAGCTCAGTGGTTGTTATAAGTAGCCCCAAGTAGTTAGTTCCAAGGAGCTTGAAACAGATGAGGGAAAAAGAATATCGTGAAACATATTGATATAAGATTCAAGATACATTGTTTGGTAGTAGATATTGAAGACAAATAGAGGAATTGTATAATAGGTATTAGAATAACACTTGTTTGGTAGTAAATATCATACACAAAGAGAAAAATTGCATTGAGTTCCCTAAAAGATAGAGAAATACATATGCACATATATATGTATTCAATTCCCTAATTCATATATAAAAATACCCATATAGGCAGATATACACATGCATATATGTAGACAAAGATATACATACATATGTATATCTAAATAGGTCTATATACTATGTTTATTTGTATTTATGTAGACTATGATTTTATGTAGAGTTTAAAATAGCATGTATAATTATTGACCACGTTGTGTAAAAAAAGCCACAATACAACCATAGCATTGAATGATATAGTATTATATGGTGTTAAGAACAGAGCATTTAATTGTGCAATATGTGTAACATATTCATAATTCCATAATGGCTCTTCTGGAAATGCAACTGAATCAATATATTTTTTTGCATATTCTGGAGTATACTTTCCCACACTACAACATTAAATATTTCATTTACTTCCTACTGTGCCATTGCATTGCAATACATATATATACATATATATATACACACACACACACATATATATAGAAATACATATATAGATACATATATATACATGTACATATAGATACATATACATATATAGAAACATATACATATATAGATACATATATATATATATATATATATATATATATATATATAGATACATGCATATATTGTAAATTCAAGCTCCATTATTTGCCATTAGATATTATAGACAAAAAACAGGAAAATTGTAAAAGAACTATTAAGAAAACACTAGAGAATGACGTACATTTGATTCTTAAGTATCATCCTAATACCTCTTATAACGGTTACATAGACTGCTTTCCTTCTACCATTATGTTGCATGATATTCTTTTTCCATCATCTATTCAAAGCCCCCTATAACAAACTGTTAATTATCATTGCTTTTTCTTTGTAAGGCAATAAAATGTATTGATTAAGTTGCATTGTTGAAAGAGACATTGCGGTGTTGCTTGTGTATGAGGCTATTGTAAGAATAGTCATCCTCAGGTCTGCTTTATAATAAATTTGAGGGTTTTAAAATTGTTGTGTTGTGAAGTCTGTTAGTCATTTTACATGGGTATTTTGCATAAATGTTTTGTCCATAATATTGAATACCAAACAATGCTGCTCAAATTTCCAATTAAGCTTGTGGTGTTATATGCATTTTGGACAAATTATTCCATCGTATAATTTTTTCCATAACATAGAGAAAATAGGCATTGCCATGAAGAACTAGCTTTAAATAATTGATTTGACAAGTTGCAAGGATAGCCACATTTCTCGATGTTTATAGAGTTTAAGCTTGCTAATTCAATTATGTAAACCTAGTTCTTTTTTGTGGTAATGTGGACCTTAGTAATTACATGGGTTGGGATGGTGGAGTTGGTGTCCTCGAGACATGGAAGTTGAATGGTAAGTATTTTTCTGCCCGAGGGTTAATGCATCCTGTCATTGTTGTATGGTGGTAGTGAATGAACTAAATACAATATTGAATGTTGGAATGTGGGAAAGTATACATTGATGAAGTTATGTTGTTGAAAGAGTCATTGTGGTGCTGGTTTGATAGCAGACTATTGTTAAAATTATTGCAATTTCATCCATTTTTTAGCAGATTGGAGGGTTTTGAAATTGTGGTGCTAAGAAATCTATAAGTGATTTGACATGGATATTTTGCATAAATGATTAATTTATTGTTCATGTCTTTTGTATTGTGCTTATTCTTCCTTTTGATAGGAGCTTGGAGGGTTTTAACACTGATGTGTTGCTCAATGTGCGAGAAAGTATAATGATTAAGTTGCATTATTGAAAGAATGTTGTCACCATTAGTTCCCTAGTTGGTGTGGTAGGGAAGTATTGTAAAAATCATCGAATTCAGCTCCATTTCCTAGCAAATTGGAGGGTTTTAAAATATTTGTTCTCCTAAATCTTAAAGTAATTATGCATGGGTGCTATGCAAAAATGATTTATTTTTTGTTTATGTTAAAATTGTTATTATGTGGAATTTGTAAGTTGTTTTGCATGGGTGTACGGCGTTATGATTTTGTATGGATGGAGGAGTTTCCATTAAATCTTCTTTCTTTCGCTAAAAAATATCTTTTCCCAAAAAGATAAAAAGATAATTGTAGGAAGATGGAAAAATGTAATGTGTAGAATAGACTATCCTTATTGCAACCAAGTGTATGTCAGTATGTGGTTGAAGTTTCCACTGGAATTTCCATCAAGCCAAAAGTGAATTGGATTTTTCAACACTGGGGATGCCTTGTTCAGTGGGAACTTGAGTGGGATTTTTTTGTGGTGACATGGAGCTTGGTAATTACGTGAGTTGGCATTGGTGGAGCTGGTGGACTCAATACGTAGGAAGTAAATGCTCGTGTATAATATTTAGTAACAAATAAGTGCTATTCTAATACCTATCATACAATTCCTCTATTACACTTTAATATATATATATATATATATATATATATATATATATATATATATATATATATATATTTGTGTGTGTGTGTGTACCTATCTATATTTCCAAGCATTGATTTTCAGATACAATTCAAATTGTATGTAAACATATATCTATATGCCTAATATGATAGTGAAAGGTAGAAGTGCAAATCGCATGCTTGCTCATCTGCCCACCACATTGCCGTCATGAAGCACTATGGGCCCCTGGAAAAGTGTGAACTAGGTAAAGCATGAAACATTGACCAAAAATGTGATGGAGTTCCATCATATATCAGACAATGGTGAAGTCGCTAAAAAAAATGTATGTTCCAATATATGGATTTTTTTTCCTAGAGTTTGTTTTGCTCCAATAACTTTTTAGAAAAAGAGAATATTGATAAAGAATTGAAAAAGATTAAATTTGTTTGTAATGTTAACAAATATAGGGAAAAGAGAATATAGAGGAGGTTTGTTTTGAAAGTAGAACCAATTGTACAGATGAAATACACAAATTTTGTTCAAAGGAAGATACCAAAGAAATGGCAAAGGTTTTGCTTCAAAGCATACGATGTATAGGAATAACTTTGTGGACATACCTGATTTTGGTATGTTTTGGAATGTATCTAACCATGTTGAAAGAAAAGGGGCGAGTGTACAAATTTGGCATGTACTGGAGGATATCTAGCCCTGTAGTAAGAAAAGGGGTGAATCTATAAGCTAGTAAATTATAAACTTACAAAAAAAACCTTCACTATGCAAAGAAATATTTTGTTTGAAGCTATGAAAATATATATTTGTGGTTAGGTGTGTATGAAATAGCCAAAAAGATAGGGGAAAAACATCTTATAGCAACAATATGTGTACGAGATAGTGCACATTGTAGAACACAAAAATTGTTAAACCATCCAATCTACGAACTAGGGGAGGTGCATGGCAGGTTTTGACCATTTTGCACCCATCAAGCAAGGTAACCAACTCCACCATTGTCAACCCATACGATCAACAAACTCCACCATTTTTGTGAAGAGGCCTAAGTAAGGCCTCGCAAATTGCATGAAATGTTATTATATATTAAGCAAAAAATGGAATATACAGAAGACTATATTTCTGAAAGCAATACAGAGGAAGGCTAAAACAGTAAAATTTTGAGCAAAGAATTCTATAGATCAACATTACACATATACATATATACATATACATATACATATACATATACATACATATACATATACATATACATACACATACACATATATATACATATAGATACATGCACATATGTGTATAAATATGCATATACATATACAAATTATACATATACATATACCTACAGACATACTTTTCACCCTTCATTTATTGTTTGTAGTTATCTCTGTGCATCATTGGCATTACACTCATTACCATATCATAAGTTCTAGTTAAATGTTCTTTCTTACATAAATAAAATATGGTTAGGGTTAGTAATTTTACACCTCTTCGATTCTTCATATAACTAGCACTAAATATTATAGACAAATATAGAAGAATTTCTCGGGGTTTTTACTAACAATAAGCTTTGCAAAGAAATTATCAATTTACAATTGACAAGGAAACTATTACATAGTAAAAGTATTTTTAATAGCTCTTTTATAGTTTCCCTATTTTTCTATAATATTTAGTCTTGAATAATGTAGCTTGAATTTTAAGTTGAAAAGTGAACTATTATATAGATTGGTTCAAGTACGATATAATTTTATCTCTATCTTATTTTTATATTTACTAGACCTAGAAGCACATATTATTTGTTTCATTAAATTTGTAGGTGAATAACGACTAAGAACCAAGAATAATTATTATTCGAAAAAAGTTTAAATTGAATTCAATTTGATTAAACTAATGAAATAGATAATTTATGACTACTCATTTTTGAATAATGAAAGAACTTATAACATTGATGTAGATTTCAAATGTGACATAAAAAAATTTTAAACAAGAAGACAAACTATATGAGAAAAATATAATCTACTAGCAATTCCATATTGGAAATCTTAATATGCAAATATAACAATTTTATTTCTTTTACAATAAAAAAACAAGATTACTTATATTGAAATTTGACAAGTCTTCAGCAATACATTTCAACTATTATCTTTATACAAAATATTTAAAATTTATACTAAAATAATTTGACAATTATTACCCATATACAAAATATTTAATATATATTAAAATATATTGTCAACTATTGCTTGTATACAAAATATTTGAAATATATATGGAAATAAATTATTTAGTTGTCTTTAAAATTGTAATGTTTGTAAAAATATCATATAATCATTCAAGTGATTTTAAATATTTGAAAGTAACAATGACAGAAAAATTGACTAGAATTTTATTAAGAATGGAAGCTTGAGGAAAATGTCAAATATATGAAATAAGAGAACTATTAGAAACACACGATTATTTCTATTTCAAACATGAATATTTTAATATATATTAAAAATAAGTGACTTTAGAATTCACAAAGAAGAACTAAAGATTCCACCATATAATAGGAATGAACAATCATAGTGACAATGTAGACCAAAAACAATCTGGGCACCATGTTAAAATAAAAAAGATGGTAGTTCAATGAATGTGTAAATATGTAGATGTAAACATAGGAATAAATTATGTCCATATTTGTAAAACAAAATTCTTAGCATCTGATAGTGAGAATTTAAAAGGCAAGGCTACAAGAAATGATCAAAAGTGCAAAAGAGCAATCAAAGTGTAGGCTAGCTAGTGGACCCTTTTTTTGGAGCAAGAGTAGATATCTTCATTATATCTACAAGAAACAGTTTGTACTCTCTTTTTAAAACAACTTTTTTTTGTTTGACAATTGTTTTCAGCCAATCCTTAGAATTATAATTTTATGTTCTAATAAAAGTAGTAAAAATGTATGGTTTACAAACAAGGCCTTTAATAACAATAATAAGATCTATTGTAGACTCGAAGTTGTCCTGCAACATGTAGAGGTCTTTTGCTGGAATTTGCAACAAACTAGTGGAAACTTCATCAAAAGCAATACACCAAAGGCTGGTTGAATGGTCTTGCAGCTTTAACCACAGAAGATAGCAATAGTTGCATTCCTCAATTTCCATCTAGCAATGATCACAAAACCAAACATCAACATGGGGGATGTGCATTTTATTTTTTCATTCTTTCCCATTAACCAGCAAGGGAAAGTAGGGTAACAAAAAGACTCAATTTTTCCAATTTGAATGGTCGCTTTAAAAATAGCTTCAACAGTTTACGGCAAGTGAAGGCAGACGTTTAAGATAAATGCAATAGTAACTCTATCATTTGAAGGGTGCAACCTACAAGGTGTAGAAGAATATGAAACCATTTTCTCTACTTTAATTGGGACCTTGGATCTAAGAGTGTTTTCCTCAAGAATATAAGGGTTAATGTCAAGGAATATCCCCGTTGATGTGTTGATAACTTTTCAATTAAAATAGCCTACATGGTCACCCCACATAACAACTATCACTATATCACCAGAAATTTATATCTACTCCAAGCTATGACCTTTTTCTTGCCAACTTGGGCACCATGAATTAACAACAATGAAAGAAGCAGAGTTATCATACAATTTGATGGTTTATTGGATTGTTTTAGTTCCATTTTTCCTATGAACAGTTGAAATGTACCCAACATACACTATAATCCCAATAATATCAACCAAGATATTATCACTATAGTTGCTTATGTCACTAACTAGCACAAAAGCAAAGATTTTTCTTGGGATGGGAATCTCATCTTCACTTCATTTTATTGTTGATTTTTCATCCAAAAACATTCCAAGATTAGAATTTAATTTATTGAATCTTTTATTGGCTTCCTTGATCAATCCCCTTGATATTAAATAAGTTAACCCCACCTCAATTCAATCGTAATGCAATTCAAAAATATCATCAAAACAAGTAATACACATCTATGTCCACTCCATATCTATAATGTCAAAACTAAATATTTTCCCTTCACCTCTTTGTTTGTGGATATGATACATCTCCTTAATATGTGTTACATGCCCTTTCATTGTCCAAACATTTTGATAAATGTTCAAAGCTTTAATAGGGATGACCTTTGGAGGGTTTTTTTGTTTTTTAGGGGACATTTGTAGACCAAATTTAGGGGTCCATTTAGAAGAAGGTGAGTCAGGCACCAACAAATTCTCTTCTTGTTGCTTGGAAAAATACCTAGGGGTTTCAATAATTTGACAATTAGGCATAATCAAAACTAATTTGGATATGATTAAGGCCCTAGAAAAGAAGCAAAACAAAATATTGGATATATTATATGAGACACATACGAAAGAGAGAATTTTTAAAAATATAGAAGAAAAAACACAACCCACCTTGAATCTTGGACTTTCCTACACATAGTCTCTTAAACATATTTTCAAGGCACCTGAAAACAACATATCATTGAATTTAGTAGGGAGGGTTCCTATTTTCAAATGGTGGCCATTAGACAAAATAACCTTGTATTGTTCAACCTGCCTTTCATCACCACCAAATTTTTTGAAGGACTTGAGAGGGAACAACATCTCCAACATTAATGGAATGAATTTTAAATGAGTTCAAATTTGGTTGTTTATTTGTAGCCTACAAAGACAAGTATAATCAAGAAAAATGCACATCATCACACAAAATGGATAAAATGAGTAAGAAAAAAAAAAGATGGAAAGAGATATATTTTTTATGTGTCCTAAAATATCAATGCATGTCTACTTCCATATCTATAAGTTCTACTAGGTTCAGCCATATATGTATACACCTAAAGGCCAATAAAAAAACAATAAAAAGAAAGGTAGGAAATAATAACAACAAGTTTGCAGTAGGCACAAGAAAAAAGAAAAAAAAACTTATAGAATCATTGGAGGCTGGTGGATGGCATCCTCAGAGCCAGACTCCATAGCAGGGCCTATGGGAGGTGACACCAAATCAATTTTTGGGGGCTATAGAGACCCATCCACGAAGCCCGATTTTTCAAACATAGTTCTCAGACCTTTTAAAGGAAATAAATCTTCCAACTGTAGTTGACTAATTAGCAGTGCTATATCATAGTAAAAATAAAATATTAATGTATTGCAACATTTAATGGAAACTCGTAGGAAACTTAGAAATATTCACAATCTTTGAGGTTTCCTATATATGTATGCATGTAATTTTCTTGCTATATTTCTATAAATACCTATATGCAAAAATTTGTATATGTTGCTACTTTCTGCCTTCATCTATTTTAATACAAACAATGGAATTTACAACAACAAGAATGAAAATGCTTAAGTATATATATGGATTGAATTTTTCCTTTGTCTACACATTTTAAAAAACACATATAAATATATATATATATATATATATATATATATATATATCCATATGTACACATGTATATATTTATTTATATATAAAGAAATAGATCTAAATTATAACATATTTTCCAAACAAAATAAGAATGGAAAATATTTTAGAATTTTAAAAATTAAAAACAATCCTTGTTACAAGAAAAATAGAATAATCTATTACAAGCAAATTCAAATAGATGAGTGGAAAACAATATCAAAAAATTTATTGACACTTAAACAGATGAGGGTAGAAGAATATCCTGAAACATGTTAATACAAGAAAACCGATCTATGTAACAGTTTCCTTGTAAATTCTAAACTCATATTTTTTTGTGCAATACTTATAGACCAATGAACAACATTTAGGACATCCTTTGTTGAAGAGACAAGGTTCACATCATCATTATAAACTCCAGGAAACTCTTCTCTATTTCAACAATTTTTACAATAGTCTACTATGAAACCAACACCATAATGGTTCTTTCAACAATGCAACCTAATCAATATATTTTCTAACACATTTCATAGTACACTTTACCATATATATATATATATATATATATATATATATATATATATATATATATATATGTATATATATACACACATATATGCATATATACATATATATACATGTACATACATATATACATACATACATACATATATATACATATATACATACATATACTCTAGATTCAATCTCCATTATTTGGTACTAAATATTATAGAGAGATAGGAAAATTGTAAAAGAACTATTAGGAAAACACACAAGAATGATAGCAAATGAGATAATATCAAAAGCTAACATTAAATATCACTTTGAAAGAGGATGAAATAATATCATAAAACATATTCACACAACACAAGCTAACAAATATTGAAGACACGTAGAGAAATTGTATAAGAGGTGTTAGAATGATTCATTTATTGTTCATGTCTTTTGCTTTGTGCTTATTATTCCTTGTTATATGGTTGTATCTTTGACGTTATACTCATTTTGGAAAGTTCAAAGAGATTATCCCTATGTATGGATGGAGAAATTACAGTATTATTCGATAGGAAATATTACAGACAAATAGGGAAACTATATAGGAACTCTTACAAAAAAATACTTACACACATACATACAACACACACACACAAATATATATATACACACACACAAATAACAAGTTCTAGAATGCAACAATTTTAAATCTCTATGATCTACTATAAAACTAGCAAGGAGCAAGCCTCTTAGGCATCACTCTACTATGAAACCAAGACAACAATGCCTCTTTTGACAATGCAACCTAGTCAATATATTTTCTCTAGAAAACTTTTAAAAATGGAGAATAGAAGAGGAAAACAACCATAATGAAGATTTTGTTATGGGGGGAGTCAAAATAGATGAGGAAGAAATTATATATATATATATATATATATATATATATATATATATAACACTACAATGGTTGTTTCAACAATGCAGCTTGATCAAAGTATACTTTCCCACCCTACAACATTCAATATTGCATTTACTTCATCCATCCCTAGCATACAACAATGAAAGAATGCATTAACCCTCACACCCTCAAACACTTACCATTCACCTTCTGCATATTGTGGTCACCACCGCCACCACCACCAACCCACATAATTAATATATATATATATATATATGTGTGTGTGTGTGTGTGTTTGTTTGTATGTTTATATACATATACATATACATATACATATACATACACACACACACACACACACACACACACATATATATATGTACATACATAAACATGTGTGTGTATGTGTGTGTATGTGTTTATGTATGTATGTTTATATATATATATATATATATCCTTACAAAGAGGACATTGTAGATTGTCAATGCCTACATAATTTATTCTTGTGTTTGTATATATACATTTTCACATTCATTGAACTACCACATGCTTTTTATTTTACTTTGGTGCCCACGTTCTTTGTAGTTTGCTAACAAATAGAGTATTTGTATAAGAGGAGCTGCATTATCTAGCATTAAAAATTATAGAGAAATGGGTTAAGAGTTATATTTAATATGGGTTTGGTGCCAACAAGTGTGGTTTGAATTTTGAATTGACAAACTAACTCTTACATAGCCTACTTGTCTTGTTCGAATATGTTTAGTGTGGGTTTCCAATCATTTTTTATTTACCTATGATTCTTAAGTGTTTTTTTTAATAGTTGTTTTACAATTTCCCTATTTTTTCTATAATATTTAGTGGCAAATAAATTAGCTTGAATTTTCAATTGAGAAACCAATTATTACATAGAAGTTGTTGTTACTTCTTGTCTAGATAGTGATAGAGTTATAGGTAGAGATGCCTCTAGATAATTTTCATCATTAGGTATAATACCTTTTATAAAATTCTCTATTTGTCTTCAATATTTACCAGCAAGGATGTAACTTGAATCTTTTTTCAATATGTTTCAAATTTTGTTATCTATGTATAAGTTTAAAGAAATGGGCAAGGTATTTTTTACATAAAAAGATTTAGGATTTGTGTCATAGAAAAAAAGACCCTTTGCTTAACATGGGGATAATTCATGATTGATTAGATTACATGAGGCCTTTATTTAGGTGTTGTGTGGCATTTTATACATCCACACTAAGTCTTGGACCCTTGAAAACTAAATAAAATTCAAATAATGACATCTTGTGAAGGTGTTGTGAATTGTTGTGACAAATTTCCACATTCTCCTAGACTCTATTCAATAGAATTAACCCAAAAATCATCGTTTTACACATCATCAAGTCCTATTTTGAAGTGTTGTAAATTCTTGTAACAAAGATTCACACTTTTCTAGGCACACATCCCTTATTTATCCCTTTCTTATGACTTATTTGACACCTTTATGCCCTCATATGCTTTAATTAAGTGTATTTTTTAATGTAAGCCCGACACACCACATTAAATGCAACTTAATTCCCGACACCTAGTTTCAAGCCCCAGGTGGGACCCATTCACCATGGGTGGTGAATGAGTCCCCCTTTCCTCCAAAATTCCAAATATTTTTAATTTCCTTTAGGGTTTTTATTCAAAAACACTTGATGTCAGTCTGTGATGAGGTATGAACAGTTAACTAAGGCACAAGTGTGTATAAATAAGCATCTTTCTCCTCATTTTGATATCTTCATAATCTCTCATCTCTTAATTATTCATTCATCCACCAATCTTCTATCAAGCAAGTTAGGGATTTCACATTGCAAGTCATCAATTTAGCTTCCTAAGACATTCAAGGGAAGATTCTACATGTTTTATTGCAGAATTTCAAGATCAATCATCATGGCGAGGTAATATATTCCATTATTTCATGTTCCATTCCTTCCTTTCTTCATTTTAGTTTAATTACCTAAACAAGGTTTGACCAAGGCAAAACCACATGCTCTAACATTCAACATTTCTTCTTATCTTCTTATGTGTTTATAGATTTAGTTCCTTTGGAACTTTGGAAATAATTGTAGATCAAGTTGCAAAGTTGTTAAAACTCCTCTCTTGATTCAACAAGTCAAAATACAAAAAAAAGTCATTTTTAGGCCTAAATATGACAACTTCGGAAGCGGACACCTGTAGGAAGTCAATGTACAAATTAGAAGCTTCAGAATCCACTCTTGAATATTCAAAAATTCAAAAGTAGTCTCATTTTCCATGGGTGGTGAATGAATCCCATTTCTAGGTTAGTTTTTTGTTTTCTACATTTTCTGACACACTTTTGACAAATATAGATTTCAGCTCAGTTTTCCAGAACTGGAACTGATTCACCCAGAATGGTGAATGAGTCCCTCGAGGCATAAAAATCAACATCAACAATATTCCAGAATCCATTTCTAGTCTCCATCAAGATTCCAGGTGCACATCTTTAGTCTAATCCATTTATGTTCCATTTTCCCATTCATTTGTAGGTGATTTTGCAATACATAATGTGTTCTCAAAAGAGTTGTTTATTTTTGTTTTATATTCATTAACCATTCAATATTATTAGTTTCTTGCATTCAAACATTGCATCTAGGAATTTTTACATCCATTTTCCTCCCTTATTGCATTAAACTTGAGTGAAACATTGTGCATTTTGGCCCATTCTCTCCCCTTCTAGGTGAAAAAACCTAGAAGATGCAAGAAGGATTTGGGTGCCAAAATCCTTCATTTCATTTTAGTGAACTTACTATTTAAATCCCCTCTATTCTAATTTTGGAGTCCATTAATCATTCTGGAGTTGCTCGCATTAAATTTTGCATTAGTTAGCTTGCATTCTAGAATTTCATTTTTGCATGCGTAAAAGTGCATTATAGGTTGCATTTTTGCATCTTTAATTGTCAAAAATTTCTAAAATTATGCATTTCTCAATTAGGTCTACATCTTGGCATTCAAATTTCATAAAAATCAATCACAAATTTCTGAAAAATTTCAGACAAGTCCATGTTGGGACTCATTCACCACCTTGGGCGAATCAATCCCTTTTGACCTCTAAAACAACATTTTACAAAACTTACAAATTTGTTTTTAGGATTTTGTTTGGTACCTTAACTTTTATGTATTAGTTAGTTGCATTTCTATAGCATGCATTTTGTTAAAACTCGCTTCAATTAGCTCATTCTATGCATTGTTTAATTTCACAATTTTCATTACAACATATCATTTTTAGATAGTTGCATTGTAAATTTCATGCATTGTACTTTATTACATTTTAGCATGTTTTCTTTCAAAAGATGTGCTCTTTATTTGATTAAACATGGATTTTATAAGCATACTAACCCCTTTTATGATTTTTCTTTTTTGACTACCATAATAGGAACTTTAAGACACAATCCATCAATAAAATCCTTAATCTTGTGTTGCCCATTCGTGTAATTGGCAATGTAGACAATCATAACACACATACTTGTTCTTCTTCTAATATCTCTCCTATTAGTGACAAAGGTATCCTAATGCATGAAGTTACAAGCCTTGAGAGTTCTGATTTTACATCCCTCTATTCCCCTTTGGATGACCTTACACAACAAGAGCATGATATCATAGACATATTCCTCAACATCACCTTACCAAAACTCCGTGCTTATGACCATCACACTTGTTCATCTCTTAATACCCAACCACAAAGTAACAAGAATAGGTTGTGTTACAAGATATCCCTTTTAAAAATCATGAAAACTTTGATCCTCCCTTCCCTAATGTCCCTATCCTATGGGAAGATCTATTTTCAAACAATAGTGGTTCTCCTCTTGATACATCCTCCACTTGTGACAAAGCTACTTTACAAACCTCAAACTTGGATGAAAATGTTACAAGCTCTCCTTGTAGGGTAGATAATATGGAACAAGAGAATGAGCCTTTAATGATAATAGGAATTCATCCTTCCTCTCTTCATAATTCCTTCATTGATCATTCCCCTATTGGAAACAAAGTTATTGTGAAAGAACAAAGCCTTACTTTTCAAGCATATGTGGCTTGTTGTTCTCCTAAAAACTCACCTCCCAGGGAGAATATCATGACATTGGATTGTGGAAACACTCATAATATCTCTTCTTTCAATAAATGAGTGGTTCTTGATTGCACTTACTTAGAGATACAACAACACAAGACTGTCGAGGATATGCATGCACAAGTGTCCCTTATGTCCCCTTTGATCAATGGACCTCATGCATATCCCATAGGAAATCTTAACAACTCTCTCCTCCTTTAGCCCTCTTCATTTATTCTCATACACTGCATGTAATACCCCCATGTTGCTGTTATTCTTTCCTACTATTTGTTACTTTTATATGTTAGTGTGATACTAGTTTGTGATGGTGATTAATTCACCAACCTGGTGTGTGTAGATGCGTAGTTTAGTTGATTGCTACATTTAACATTATTATGTTGATTTATGATACTCTGTGTGTTGTTTAGATTATTTTCTTATTCAATGAATTTTCAGTAATGTTATATATGTCGATGTTGTGATTCTATGATGCTTAATTTGGTTTTAGTAGTACCTTATAATGCAATGGTTTAATAATTAGTTATGATGTGATTAATTAATTTAAGAATATTATTTCAAAATTGATATTGTAATTGTTAGGATAGCTTTGGTGAGAGGACAGTGTAGCACCACTCGTTTATGAGTGCCCTGCTACACTGCTATTCCTTCTCATGATGTGATATTTTTTATTATATATATAGGTGTTACTTGATGTTTATTTGGATGTAGGATTTGCAGGAATAAGTCTCGATTCCACCTGATTCGGTAGGACAGGGCGAGCATTAATTTAACCCAATGGGTAAAATGTTTAAAAAGGGAGTTGATTTGGAAGTATCCTTGTCCCAAGTCCATCGTCCTGTTGTGAGTTGTTCTGTCATGATTGAGGTTTTTGGTCCTTGTCATTATGTAGTTTGATTGTTGAGTATTTACTTTTATTTATGGTTAGTGTTTATTTAATTAATCTTATTTTATAAGATTAATTAATGTTGCATTGTTACTTGATTTAATTGTGAGTTAGTAAAATGTTAAATTTAAATATATTGTAAATTAAAAAGTGATTTAATTATTTAAAAGTGTAAATAATTATTTTAAATTAATTTTGATGATGATAATTAAATATTATCTTTTTCTTAAATATTAAATTAGAAAATCTTGTGTGAATAATTTATTTTTAATTAAATTTTTTAGATAAGTGTGTGCTTTTAAAAGTTGGAAAAAGGACCAATGAGAAAAGAGGGTTTTTGAGGAAAAGCAGAAGAGCTTTATTTATTTTGATTTATTATTTTGGGAGGGAATTATTTAGAGACAAAATATTTTTCTATTGTTTTGATCTGTAAAAAGAAATGAAAAGAAAAAAAAATAGTTGGTTTGTGCTTCTAGAAAAAGGAATAGTTTTGAAGAAGAGATAGATTTAGAAAGCACTGAAGACAGGAAATTGAGAAGAGGCTACATAAGGGATTCTACTTCAAATGAAGGACTCTGGGTTTTCTTCTTTTAAGTTATTATTATTATTTTGTTCTGTAAACAAATCTGTCTGTTGTGTTTTGAAAAATTTATTAAAAGAAGTTCTGTGATTTGAAAATCATTCGTATGAAACCCTTGTTGAAAACTTTAGTAAATCTTTTTGAAATTCCCCAATATAGTTACTAGTGAAATTTATTATTTGAAATAAAAATCATCTTTGACATGTGGTATTGAATTTACTATCTAAATCATTTATATTATTATATGAATCTATATATATATATATATATATATATATATATTGCTCTTAAGAACTTCATAAATAAATATATATTTTGTTTGGATTTCGTGATTGTATACAGAATAAAATATTTAATCAAAATAAGTTTGATTTTTGAAATCCATCCTTTGTTTTTCAGTTGAAAATGAAATTGTTAAAAATAAATAAATAAAAATTATAAAAAAATTATAAAAAGAAATTTTATTTAAATTAAATTTTTTAGAAAAATTAATTAATAGGGGTGTGAGGTCGGCTGAAGCTATACTCTCCCACAGCACTACTATTGTACAGTGCGCAGCCAAAGCTACTGGGCATAGTCCGTAGGGACTACGACCTCCCTACAGGGGGAGGTACATAGTACCTCCACCTATGTGGAGGTCCAGGCCAAATGAAAGTTGCTTTATTTTCTTTCATTTTTTTTTTGTATTTCATTTTTAATATATATATGTATTTATATAAATTTGTAAATTTAAAATATATTTTGTGTATATATTAAGGTACATATATATAAAATTAATATATGTATATATATTTCGTGTATATATATATTGATATATTTATATATATATTATATATATACAGGTAATTTTTATTTTTGAATTGAGTATATGATTTTATTATCTAAATGATTTTAATACATTGGTTTTATATATATATAGATATATATATATATATTATGCATAAAAGCATACACGCACACACACACACACACACACACATATATACAAGATTTTATATATTATGGCCATGGATTTAATTTGATCATTTTTATAGGTTATAATATTAATAGTTTAATTGAGAAAATTAGAAATAAACAATGTGTTTTGATTTGAATCAAATATTCTTGAGTTATTGATTTAGTTATTTGATGGAATTTTATTGTGTATTGGAAATACCTTACATGGCCTTGTCATTATGTAATTGTTTTCTCGAGATTGTTCATTAGTTTTTTTTCGATTTTCTTCTCTGGGGTATATGCTATGTGGGAAACCCTAGATTCATTTTATCTTTCGTAGGAGCCTAAGTTGTTATTAAGGGCTTCTAGAGGTGGGGATACTATTATTTATATTCAATCTTGTAAGTTGATTTTGTTCTTATGATTGGCCTTAGATGTGATGTTAATGTACCCTTGAATCGTACTGTTTGTGAATGTTATACATATCATTTTGGGCGAGATGGTTGTGCCTCGCAGAGAATCCACTTGATTGGTTTAGTATTGCTTCTGATACAATCCTTTTGTTGAGGGTTTAGAGAGAGTGGCTCTAGGTAGGGGTTGACACACAAAGAGGTTGTCATGATAACCCACATAGAGTTAGATTAATCAGTGATAATCTAAGTAATAAACCATGGGTGGGGATTAAAAATTAATAAGATAATTGTGATGCCTCGTCCACCTGTTAGTGTTATCACACACTATAGGGGACCGAGAAGGCCGTGGTTGGCAAGATCGTTTCCTTGTCTTCACAAAAGGTTAATGATTCCACATGAGTAACCCTATGGAGTGGCGCCTTCAGATAGGCTGTTAGGAAAACCATAGATGGAGGCGACACCTCGAACTAGGTTGTCAGGATAATCCATCTAGAGATGGAGGTGACACCTTGTGATCGGTTGTCTAGATAATCCATGTTAAGCCATCCGATGACACTCTTCTCTAACATTCCATTTGTGTTGTTTTATTGAAGTCCTTTGGAAGTCATCTTTGATATTATGTCTTGAGTTTTATTGATGATGTGTTCATGACTTGTTGTAATAGTTGGAGCATGATTTATTTTTATGTGTCGAAGTGATCTACTATTATGTCTATTGGTGAATGATTTTCATTTAGTCTTGTGTTTTGTTGATGTGCTTGGTCGGGGATCCTTCCTTGTCTACTCCCAGCATGGGGGTGGTTGGGTGGAACGTGCTTCGCACCCCATTGGATTTCCTTTTGAATGCAGATGTATCTTTTATTGCAGGGTTTTGGTAGATGTTGTTGATCCAGTGTTCTTATGTACCAGATGTATGTTTTCACTTCAGATGTATTTCATTATTGATGTATCTCTCACTTGTGATGGTAAGATCTTGACGTAATTTGTTTATATGATCATCGTGTTGTACTATCTTATGGATGTAGTGTATATTCAGGCCATGTATTTACTTGGATACTATCACTTGTAATAGTTGGTTATGTTGTGTTGTATCTGGTGAAATATATAACACTTTATATCTTTATAATTTCATTTGTTGTCATATGTACATATGGTATTAATATGGTTATTGTTAATGGATATTTTAAATGATGATATGAAAATGAATGGATTTGTGTAATTGTTTAATTATTGTTTAATCTATTATCTTTGTTATGGGTTAGTGTAGTAATGTCCTCATGTACCCCAAGGGATTTAGTTGTGCATATTGGATCATTGTTATGTTGGAACACTTAAGTATAATTATTATGTTCTCTTAAAAAAAAAGTTGTTGCATCTTTATTAGTTCCTTTGGGGTTTGCACGGTTGGGCGTTACACCACAAACCTACCTCATCTTACACAATTAATGGCTATGAGATCACCCTTTCCAAAACATTTAATTTTTCATCTTGTAACATTCTCATGATTTGAATTCATTAGATTTTGTATCATCCTACAATGAAGAGAACAACATGTTGCAATCTACATATTCTTGCATAAGTATGACATCACCTACTATGCAAGATATATCTTTGACCCAAATCACACAACCACCTTCTCCTCTTGATCAAGAAGCTATCTTGTCAAGACTTTTTCACGATAACTTGATCACCCTCCATCCAAGAACTCGAAAGAAATGTTATTCCAAAACTTCATTTTGTGCATATCATAGAGTTCATGATCACTCCACTAATAAATGTAATGCTTTGAGTCCTAAAATCCAACATTTTCAAGAGTTTGGTATTCTTCCCTATATGGGGGCACCTCATTCCTCTAATTTCTATTGATTTTCACTCTAGCATGCAATTCACTATTCATTTTGGCTCACCTTTGTCTTGCACTAAGTGGGGGTAAGGGGTTAAGTAGAATTTTCCTTGCATGTCCATTGTTGTTGCCTCCTTTGGCTAGTCATTAAGCTTTTATGAATACATAAGAGCAAGCTTGGGATGTGGACGACATGCCTTAAGTTGGCTCACATATGACATACTTCCTCCTTCATGATGTAGCTTCTTGGAAACATGTGACTTGGCATAGGGATTTTTGAGTAAGCTCTCATGTTCTCTTCTTCTACTTTAAAGGAATTGCTCTCAATATAGCTACTCATAACTACTTTAAAGTGGGGGCATACATGACTACCCAAATTTCATTGTGTGAGTTTCTTTTTCTTGTGATTCCCTCTCTTGGAAGCATTAGATACAATGTTTCCCAGGATTAAATTTTTTTGACTTATCCTCTCTTGGAGACATTGGGCATGATGTTACCAAAGATGAGAGATTGCATGAATTAAGAAAAATCCTTTTGAACAATCCTTACGTCATTTTGCATTAACAATGTTTATAAGTACCAAAAAATATTTTTCTTTGTTGCACCTTGTTAAAGTTATCAAGCAATATAACTTTAACATGGTTAAGTGGGAAGCCCACCTAGCGGCATGAATTTTCCCCATAGCCACCTTTGTGTTTGTGAGTGCATACCAATTAGCATATGTATTTCACTTTTTTGGGATTTCTCACCCCACAGACAACCTAAAGTTTTGTGGCCCCAGAGTGAGTACATATTTTCCTAAATCATTTTTCTTTCCATCTTTCCTTCGCATGATTTTGTATCTTGGGGGCTTGACCTACATGTGGATCTCTCTTGAATGTTTACTATAGTGTTTTTGAAGTAATTTGATCCTTTCACTAAAGTGGGGGCTAAATGTGTCATAGAAAAAAGGACCCGTCGCTTGACATGGAGATAATCCATGATTAATTGGATTTAATGAGGCCTTGATTTAGGTGTTTTGAGGCATTTTATGCATCCACACTAAGTCTTGGACCCTTGAAAACTAAACAAAATTCAAATAATGACGTCTTGTGAAGGTGTTGTGAGCTGTTGTGAAACATTTCCATATTCTCCTAGAGTCTATTCACTAAAATTCACCTAACAATCATCTTATTACACATCATCAAGTCCTATTTTGAAATGTTGTAAAGTCTTGTAACAAAGATTCACACTTTTCTAGGAACATTTCCCTTATATATCCCTTTTTGATGACTTATTTGACCCCTTTATGCCCTAATATTCTTTAATTAAGTGTATTTTTTAATGTAAGCCTGACACAACACATTAAATTCAACTTAATTCCCAACACTTGGTTTCAAGCCCTAGGTGGGACCCATTCGCCATGGGTGGCAAATGAGTCCCCCTTGGCTGCAAAATTCCAAATATTTTTAATTTACTTTTAGGTTTTTATTCAAAAATACTTGATGTCGGCTTGTGATGAGGTATGAATGGCTAAATAAGGCATAAGTGTGTATAAATAACCATATCTCTACTCATTTTTATATCTTCTATCCATCTATCATCTCTCATCTCTTAATTATTCATTCATCCACCAATCTTCTATCAAGCAAGTTAGGGCTTCCACATTGCAAGTCATCAATTTAGCTTCCTAAGACATTCAAAGGAAGATTCTACATGTTTTGTTGCAGAATTTTGAGATTAATCATCATGGCAAGCTAATCTATTCCATTATTACATGTTTCATTCTTTTATTTCTTCATTTTGGTTTAATTACCTAAACGGGGTTTGACAAAGGAAAACACCCATGCCCTAACATTCAAAATTTATTCTTCTCTTTTTGTGTGTTTGCAGATTTAGGTCCTTTGGAAGCTTAGAAATAATTGTAGATCAAGTTGCAATGTTGTTAAAAGTCCTTTGTTCATTCAAAAAGTGAAAATATCAACAAAAAGTCATTTTCAGGCCAAAATAGTGACAGTTTGAGAAGCGAACACTTTTAGGAAGTCAATATGTATATCAAAAGCTCTAGAATTCACTCTTGAATATGGATATGTGCACAATCATCATGGAAAAAGCATTCCCTTAAGTGGCAAAAAATTCAGAAAAATTAGAGTTAGGCAACTTAACCTAAAAATTTGAATAAGTTATCTATATTATTTCAAAAATATGTAAGAATGGAATTTGTAGAAAATTGAATGTAGTTTCTAAACTACTAGGTTTATTTAAATAAAAAAAATCTATTTGGTGAAAATTTGAAAGTTCAATGCAATAGTACTTAAATTTCAGGGAAAAAACAAGAAGTAGGTGTATGTCTAACCACCCTAACCACAATAAAATGATAATATTTTTTATAATATTTTAGATATAAAAACTTGTATGTCTTACCACCTTAACTTGGTCAAAACTTCATGAAAATTTTTTTTAATCCTATAGTATGCAAAGCATAGAATGTGATGCATGTTTCAGATTCAAAAAATGTGATTCTATTTGAAAGATATAGATATTTTTCAATCAGCCTATCTATCAGGATTTTAGTTGTAATTCAAATAGAAAATGAATAATAATTATTTATTAAATTCAAAGTAAATCATAATTTATATTGGTGGAAAGTTGAGAATCTCCTTTAAAAACCCTTTTTGTTTCATCAATTTTGGGTAAAAAAAAGTCATCAACCACATACCCTACACATACCCATCATATCACCACTTTTTGGCCCATCATGATCCTGCACATACCCATATTCAGAAATTCAAAAGAGGACTCATTCACCATGGGTGAAAATCAGTGCCATTTCTAGGCCAGTTTTGCATTTTTTGCATTTTCTAACACCCCTTTGACAAAAATAGATTTCAGCTAAGTTTACCAGAACTAGAACTAATTTTCCCAAGATGGCGAATGAGTCGTTCCAAGCCTGAAAATCAACATGAGCAACATTCTAGAATCCATTTCCAGTCTCCATCAAGATTCTAGGTGCACATATTTAGTCTGATGAACATTTTTGTTGCATTTTTCCATTCATTTGTAGGTGATTTTGCAATACATAATGGAGTGATCCCACAATACTGGTTTACAATTTTTTTCCAAAATGAACATTCAAATATTTTTTTCTAATTAAATCTTCACTTTCAATCACCTATAGCGGCTAAACCATGAAGAATTTGAAGATGATGCAAACTAGTGATTTGTGACATTTTTTCTATGGATTCTAATTTTTTTTTTTTTTTAAAATTTTTGGAATTATATTGCACTTCTTTTTGCATCTCCTTTGAAAACTAGTCTTTTTCAATAAACAACATTTTTAAGTAGTGACGCTCACCGTATAACGCATAAATTTTTTTCCATGATAGATTAAATTCTATTTTTTTCAAATTCAATTTTTTAACTATGATATCTAGTGCTTCCGATTGGTTTCATAGTGTTTTATTGAATATTTCTTTCCTTAATCAAGCTTTGAGGTCAAACCAATTACAATTCAAACATAGGAAGACCGTATAATGCATAACTTTTTTTGTATGTATTGATATTCAATTTTTATTTTTTTTGGATCAAGGACTTCAATATCTAGTGCACTCATATTTTTCAAATTTGCTATTTTTTCACATGTGCATAATAGAGAGGTTGATTTTCGATGAAAAACCTACATTCACAAGAAATAAAAATAAATAAAATAATTAAATTTAATTTAATTAAAATTATACCTTTTAGGAAGCTTAGAATAAGGACTACAGACTTAAAAAAAATAAAAATTTAAATGAATTCATTTGATCCCCAAAAAGGTAAATAAAAAGTGGTTTTTTATTAGCATTTTCATAGGTGTAAAGGAGACTCTATTATAGGTATGGTTTAAAACTAGTTCAGTTCTATCCAAGGGGGCTTGGTCTAAGGTGGTTTGATCAAACCCTCTTCAATTGGAATCCTTTAAATGGAACTTTTCATGGCTTAAATCATTATATTTTCTAGAAATATGTGATTTTATCAAAAATCAAGATCTCCCACAAAGTGTAAACCACTATTGTGGTAGCACCCAATCTATTTTCAAACAAGTTGTTTTCTTTTAGTTTTATTCATTAACCAATCAATCTTATTAATTTCTTACATTAAAACATTACATCTAGGAATTTTTACATCCATTTTCTCTCCCTTATTGCATTAGTCTTGAGTGAAACATTGTGTATTTTGGCCCATTCACTCTCCTTCTAGGTGAAAAACCCTAGAAGATGCAAGAAGGATTTGGGTGCCAAAATCCTTCGTTTCATTTTTATGAATCTGCTATTTGAATCTTCTCTTTTTTTGATTTTGGGGTCCACTAATCATTCTGAAGTTGCTTGCATTAAATTTTGTATTAGTTAGCTTGCATTCTAGAATTTCATTTTTGCATGAGTAAAAGTGCATTATAGGTTGTATTTTTGCATCTTTACTCATCAAAAAGTTATAAAATTGTGCATTTTTCAATTAGGTCTACATCTTGGCATTCAAATTTCATAAAAATCAATCACAAACTTATGAAAAATATGAAACAAGTCGATTCTGGGACTCATTCGCCACCTTGGCCAAATCAGTCCCTTCTGACCCCTGAAACAACATTTTACAAAACTTACATTTTTTTTTTAGGCTTCTATTTCGTACCTTAAGTTGTATATATTAGTTAGTTGCATTTTTGTAGCATGCATTTTGTTAAAACTCGCTTCAATTAGCTTATTCTAAGCATTGTTTAATTTTACTTTTTCCATGAAAACATATCATTTTCAGATAGTTTCATTGTACTTTATTTCATTTTAGCATGTTTTCTTTCAAAAGATGTGCTCTTGATTTCATTAAACATGCATTTTATAAGCATACTATCCCATTTTATGAGTTTTCTTTTGAATACCATAATAGGGACTTTAAGACACAATCCATCAATACAATCCTTCATCTTACATTGCCTATTGGTGTGAATGGTAATGTAGACAATCATAACACACATACTTTTTCTTCTTTCAATATCTCTCCTATTAGTGACGAAGGTATCTTAGTCCATGAAGTTAAAAGCCTTGAGATTTTTTATTGTCCATCCCTCTATTCCCCTTTGGATGACCTTACACAACAAGATCATGATATCAAAGACACATTCCTCAACATCAGCTTACCCAAACTCCATGCTTATGAGCATCACACTTGTTCATCTCGTAATACCCCTCCTCGAAGTAATGAGAATAGGTGGTGTTACAAGATATCCCTATTAAGAATCATGACAACTTTGATCCTCCCTTCCCTAATGTCCATATCCTATGAGAAGATCTATTTGAAAATGATAGTGGTTCTCCTATTGATACCTCCTCCACTTGTGATGAAGCTACTTTACAAACCTCAAACTTGGATGAAAATGTTACAATCTCTCCTTGTAGGGTAGATAATATGAAACAAGAGAATGGGCCTTTAATGATAATAGGAATTCATCCTTTCCCTCTTCATAATTCCTTCATTGATCATTCCCCTATTGGAAACAAAGTTATTGTTATAGAACAAAGCCTTACTTTTCAAGCACGTGTGGCTTTTTGTTCTCCTAAAAACTCTCCTCCTAGGGAGATTATCATGGTATTGGACTATGGAAACACTTATAACATCTCTTCTTTCAATAAACAAGTGGTTCTTGATTGCCCTTACTTAGAGATACAACAACACAAGACTGTTGAGGATATGAATAGACAAGTTTCCCTTATATCCCCTTTGATCAATGGACCTCATGCATATCTCGTAGGACATATTAACAACTCTCTCCTCCTTTACCCATCTTCATTAAGTCTCATACACCACAAACCTACCTCATCTTGCACAATTAATGGCCTTGAACATCACCCTTTCCAAAACATTCAAACTTTCATCTCACAACACACTCATGATTTGAATTCGTTATATTTTGTATCATCCTAGGGTGATCCCACAATAGTGGGTTACAATTTTTGGCCAAACTAGACACTCAAATTATTATTTTTAACTAAATCTTCACATTCAAGCACCTATAGTGGCTAAACCGTGAGGAATTTGAAGATGATGCAAACTAGAGTCTTGTAACATTTTATCTGTAGATTCTAAAAATATTTTTTTCAAAATTTTTGGAATTAGATTGCACTTCTTTTTCCGTCTCCCACGAAAATTGGTTTTTTTTCAAAAAACAACATTTTTTAAAAGTGATGCACACCGTATAATGCATAAGTTTTCTTCAATAAAGGATAAAATTATAATTCTTTCAAATTTATATTTTTAACTCCGATATCTAGTGCTTCCACTTGGTTAGATAGCTTTTTATTGAATATTTTTTCTTTACTCAAGTTTCAAAGTCAAACAAACTATAATTTAGACATAGCACGACTATATAATGCATAACTTTTTTTCTATATATCGAAAATCTTTTTTTTTGTCTTGGATCAAGGACTTCAATATTTGGTGCACTCATATTTTTCAATTTTTTTTTGATAATTTGCTATTTTTCCACATGTGCAGAAAAAAGACCATTTTTTATGAAAACCCTATGTTTAATCATACTAAAAAAACAAATACATAATAAAATTAAAACATATTAAAATTATATTCATTGGATAGCTCGTTCTGAGGAATACCTGAGTCCACTTGGGTTTTTGAAGACTCCTTCGTTTTCATCCTCAACCTGAGCTTCAAAGCATAAAAAAATAGGTAATTTTGTGAACAATTTCAAAAATCAAGGAAAAGGGGGGTTCGCTAGAAGCAGGGGGTTCAAGTGAACCAGGGTTCATTCGAACCCCCTTCAATATGCATTTTCCTTTTGTTTTTTGGGTAGGAAATGTGGGCCCAGTAATTAATGGGTTCACTCAAACACTAGCTCGGTTGAACCCCTTTTTGGTTTGGTGGAACTTGGAGGTTCATTCGAACCCGTAAAACCAATTTTTTTGCCATGGGGTCATTTTTTCTCAGTTTTCCTTCCTCCATCAAATTATAAACCACTATTGTGGCTTCACCCACGACAATGAAGAGAACAACATCTCACAATATACAAAGTCTTGCGTAAGTATGACATCACCTACTATGAACGATATATCTTTGACCCAAATCACACAACAACATTCTCCTCTTGATCAAGAAGCTATCTTGTCAAGACTTCTTTATGATAACTTGATCACCCTCCCTCCAAGAACTTGAAAGAAATGTTATTCCAAGACTTCATTTTGTGCATATCATAGATTTCATGGTCACTGCACTAATGGATGTAATGCTTTGAGTCATAAAATGCAACATTTTTAGGAGATTGGTATGCTTCCCTCTATGGAGGAAATTCATTCCTCTAATTGCTATTGATTTTCACTCTAGAATGCATTTCACTAATCATTTCAGCTCACCTTTTTCCTGTACTAATTTGGGGTAAGGGGTTAAGTAGCCTTGTCCTTGTATGTTCTTTGTTGTTTCCTCCTTTGGCTAGTCGTTAACCTTTCATGAATACATAAGAGTAAGCTTGGGATGTGGAAAACATGCCTTAAGTTGGCTCGCATATGACATACTTCCTCCTTCATGGCGTAGGTTCTTGGAAACATGTGGCTTGGCATAGGGATTTTTAAGTAATCTCTCATGTTCTCCTCTTTTACCTTAAAGTAATATCTCTCAATACAGGTGCTCGCAATTGCTTTAAAGTGGGGGCATACACCACTACTCACATTTCATTGTGTGATTTTATTTTTCTTGTGATTCCCTCTCTTGGAAGCATTAGATACAATGTTGCCTAGGATGAGATCATTTTCACTTATCCTCTCTTGGAGACATTGGGCATGATGTTACCTAAGATGAGAGATTGCATGAATTAAGCAAAATCCCTTTGAACAATCCTTACATTATTTTGCATTAACAATGTTTACAAGTATCAAAAATCATTATTCTTTGTGGTGCCTTGTTAAAGTTATCATGCGGTATAACTTTAAAATGGTTGAGCGGGAAGTCCACCTAGCAACATGACTTTTCCCCATAGCCACCTTTGTGTTTTTGAGTGCATACCAACTAGCATATGTATTTCACCTTTTTTGGATTTCTCACCCCATGGACGATCAAAGGTTTTATGGCCCTAGAGTGAGTATGTTGTGGTTTTCTCACCTCACAGATGACTTGAAGTTTTGTAGCCCTAGAGTGAGTACATCTTTTCCACCTCAATTTTCTTTCCATCTTTCCTTTGCATTATTTTGTATCTTTGGGGCTTGACCAACATGTGGATCTCTCTTGAATGTGAACTTTAGTGTGATTTTGAAGTAAGTTCATCCTCTCACTAAAGTGGGGGCTAAATGTGTCATAGAAAAAAGGACCCTTTCCTTGACATGGGGATAATTCATGATTAATTGGATTTAATGTGGCCTTGATTTAGGTGTTGTAAGGCATTTTATGCATCCACACTAAGTCTTATACCCTTTAAAACTAAATAAAATTCAAATAATGATGTCTTGTGAAGGTGTTGTGAACTATTGTGAAACTTTTCCACATTCTCCTAGACTCTATTCACTACAATTCACCTAAAAATAATCTTTTTACACATCATCAAGTCCTATTTTGAAGTGTTGTAAAGTCTTGTAACAAAGATTCACACTTTTCTAGGCAGACTTCCCTTATTTATCCCACTTATGAATCATTTGACCCCTTTATTCCCTTATATACTTTAATTATGTGTATTTTTTAAGGTAAGCCCGACACACCACATAAATGCAACTTAATTCCCAACACCTAGTTTCAAGCCCTAGGTGGGACCGATTCACCATTGGTGGTGAATGAGTCCCCCTTGGCTCCAAAATTCAAAATATTTTTAATTTCCTTTCGGGTTTTTATTGAAAAACACTTGATGTCACCCTGCGATGAGGTATGAATAGTTATATAATGCACAAGTGTGTATAAATAAGAATCTTTATCCTCATTTCAAGATATCTTCTATTCATCTATCATCTATGATCTCTTAATTATTCATTCATCCACCAATCTTCTATCAAGCAAGTTATGGCTTTCACATTGCAAGTCATCAATTTAGCTTCCTAAGACATTCAAGGGAAGATTCTACATGTTTTGTTGTAGAATTTCAATATAAATCATCATGGAAAGGTAATCTATTCCATTATTGCATGTTTCATTCCTTTCTTTCTTCATTTTGGTTTAATTACCTCAATGGGGTTTGACCAAGGCAAACCCCCATGCCCTAACATTCAACATTTCTTCTCTTCTTGTGTGTTTGCAAATTTAGGTCCTTTGGAAGCTTGTAAATCATTATAGATCAAGTTGCAAAGTTAAAATTCTTCTCTTCATTCAACAAGTCAAAATATCAACAAGAGATCATTTTAGGCCCGAATGCAATAGTTTCATAAATAAACACCTATGGGAAGTCAATGTGTAGATCGAAAGCTCCAGAATCCACTCTTGCATATTCAAAAATTCAAAAGTGGACTCATTCACCATGGATGGTGAATGAGTCCCATTTCTAGGTCAGTTTTGTGTTTTCTACATTTTCTGACACCCTTTTGACAGAAACAAATTTTGGCTCAGTTTTCCAGAGTTGGGATTGATTCACCCATGATGGCGAATGAGTCCCTTTAGGCCTAAAATTCAGCATCAACAAAATTCTAGAATCCATTTCTAGTCTCCATCAAGATTCTAGGTGCATATATTTAGTCTGATTCATTTCTGTTGCATTTTCCCATTCATTTGTAGGTGATTTTGCAATACATAATGTGTTGTCAAACAAGTTGTTTTCTTTTAGTTTTTATTCATTAACCAATCAATCTTATTAGTTTCTTGCATTAAAACATTGCATCTAGGCATTTTTAAATCCATTTTCCCTCCCTTATTGCATTAGTCTTGAGTGAAACATTATGCATTTTTCCCATTATCTCTCCTTCTAGGTGAAAAACCCTAGAAGATGCAAGAAGGATTTGGGTGCCAAACTCCTTCATTTCAGGATCACATCATATAATTATTACCATAACCTAAAGAAAGTAGGTGTTATTATAAAGAACCAGATTTATATAGTCTATTTAGCAAACTGAAAGATAGTGTATATTGATTAAATTGCATTGTCAAAAGAGCCATTTCGAATATAAGAGATATTAGAAAGAGCGTATTTGTAGGGTATGTGGCTGACGACTTTCTTTTTACCCAAAATTGATAAAACGAAAAGGGGTTTTTAGAGGAGATTCTTAGCTTTCCACCAATATAAATTATGCTTTAATTTAAATTTAATAAATAATTATTATTCATTTTCTATTAGAATTGCGATTAAAGTCCTAATTGATAGGCTAATTGAAAAACATCTATAACTTTCAAATGGTATCACTTTTTTTGAATCCAAAACATGTGTCACATTCTATGCTTCACATACTATAGAACAAAAAAAAGAAAAGTTAAATTTCATTAAGTTTTGACCAAGTTAAGGTGGTCAGACATACGAGTTTTTATATTTTTTGAAAGTTGTAATAAAAAATTCATAATTAATTATTTACTTGGAAAAAAATTACAAAAAAATATGCATCATATTCAAACATGAATCTTATACTTAAATATAAAATATTATAAAAAATTCTATCATTTTACTATGGTTAGGGTGGTCAAACAAACACCTACTTCTTATTTTTTCCCTGAAATTTAAGTACTACTGCATTGAAATTTCAAATTTTCAATAAATAGATTTTATTTATTTTTAAATAAACCTAGTATTTTAGAAACTACATTCAATTTTCTACAGATTCTATTCTTACATATTTTTAAAATAATATAGATAACTTATTCAAATTTTTATGTCAAGTTGCCTAACACTGATTTTTCTAAATTTTTTGCCACTTAAGGGCCTGTTTTTTCCATTATGATCCTGCACATACCCAAGAGTAACACTTAACATGCACCAATATAATTTAATTCAAGAAAAAAAAGACATACATCTAATTAGTAAATGTGTGTACGCATATGTAATGCATTTTTGGTGGGGGAAAACAAACATCATGAAGCATATTGATATAGGACATATAACATGTTCCATACAAAGGGAAAAACCGCAACAATTAAGCCTTTATTACAAGAATCTTCATACAGTCAAGGGGAAAAGAAATGCACAAAAAATATTGGTTCAAGACAAGCAATCTATGAAATAGTTGTAAGGCATCTTAGGAAAACACTTAAGAAGAATAAATTACTAACAGTTGAAGAGGAAAATAATATCATGAAAAAAACATGGATAATAGAAGAGGGAAATAACCTATACAAAATTCCATAAGACCAACACCACAATTGTTGTTTCAACAATGCAACTTAATCAAAGTATACTCTTCCACACTATGACATTCAATATTCCTTTTACTTTGGCCACCCGCATCTGTTGTGCCCACCCCTAACACACAACAATAGGGGGGTCCATTAACCCTTGAGAAAACAAACACTTACCATTTGGTTTCCATGTATCCAAGACACCAACTCCAATACCACCAACCCACGTAATCACCAAGACGCACACTGCGAACAAAAACCTAATGATGTCATTGTTGGTGGGTGCGTCTCCCACACAAGAAAATCCAATTCATAGTTGGGCTGATGAAAATCCCATCAGGGACCTCAAACACATAGCCTAACGGTCGGGGCAGTTCTGATGCTATCTATGATTCCTAAGTCTTTTCCTAATATTTTTTTCAATTTCCCTATTTTTTCTATAATATTTAGTACAAATTCCATGTACGGATCATGCCATCTCCACCACTGCCAGCCTAGACAATTACCAAGGTCCACATTGCCACAAAAAAACCCAGTCAAAGACCTATTTGGATATTTTCCATAAATATTCTATCTATAATATTTAATGCCAAAAAAAGTAGCTTCTGTGTTAATCGGTATAATGTCAAAGATGCACACAAATAATCAAAACAATAACCCAAGGGAAACAAAATTACTAACCATAACCATATTTTTCTCTGAAAGAAAGAAGAATTAACTATAATTGATCCTATGGTAATGGGTATAAAGCCAAAGATGCATATTCATAATAGCCATTTTTTTGACGAAAGGAATAATATTTAACTACAATTGCTCCTATGGTAACAAGTATAAATCCAAACATACACAACCATAACTACAAAAAATAAACAAGGGCCACAAAAATTACTAACCCCAACCGTATTTTTTTATGAAAGAAATAATATTTAAGTGCAATTCCCCAAAGCCACATTAAATAGAGCTCCTGAAGGAAATATTTAGCAATAATCTATGCAAAATGAGCACAACCCCACACACTTCATTGAAAATTCGAGCTACATCACCTGGCACTAAATATTATAGAAAAATAAAGAAATTGTAAAAGAGGTATTAGAATAACACTCAACAGCCAAAAATTAGTAACCTTAACCATATTTTTTTGATAAAAGGAACAAGATTTAACTACAATTTCTCCACTTGGAAAGAGTGATAATCTCTTTGAAGTCTCCAAAATGCATATAACGCCAAAGATAGAAACATATAACAAGAAGATATTAACAATAAATTAATCATCTATGCAAAACACCCATGTAAAGACCAGTATAACCTAGCAAGCTTCATTGAAAATTCAAGCTACATTACATGGCACTAAATATTACACACAAATAGAGATATTGTAAAAGAGCTATTAGAATAAGGAGAAAGCGAAGATGGTTAAGGTTGCCAATAGCTATTTTGATGTGGAGTCCATCAAATCTATCTGGAGAAAACTTTTAAGAGTCATTATGGAATATATCATGGTTGACGGGCGCTTCACCAGAGTCTATGGTTACCACTTTGCCATTTTGAACCATTTCCGTCACAAGGTTCGTATATCTCTACCTTTTTACTTATTTTCTTCTTTGAAGAATTGCCTTGATGATGCGGAAAGAAACCCTAGGAGGAATGCTATTATTCACCCTGGTCTTGTTAGGCTCATTTTTGAGCATTTTCAAAATTTACCTGCTTTGTCTAAAACTGTTGAAATTGAAGATTTGGATGATGAGGAGACAGAAAGTAGTAGGGAGATCGAACCCCGGGCCCCCTACTTGTGTTCTTGTTTGTCCTGATACCATTGCTCCCCAGTCCCTATCTAATTGGAAAATCCTAAAGGATTCTGCCCCACTGTCATGTCCTAAATTGCAGCCTCTGCATGAGTGTCATAGTCTGGGTTTTGCTTCATTGCCCTGTCTTAATCCCTAGCCGTCTCCTGGATGCCCTACTTCGAGTTTATCCCCTAGTTTTAAAGGTAACCCTATTACAAAACTTGTTTCGTATTCTAGGAATTCTATGGAAATCCTCTCTGATAAGCTGATGGTTAGTAAGGAGTCGGCCCCAAGTGCCCCTGCGTCTGGAAAATTTGGGAATGATCATTACGAGTCCCCTATTCAGGATGAAATTAATTCAGCCCTGAACAAGCTCAAGCCTGAGGATTTGGTGAGTATAGCGGAAAAAAGTACAGATGGCCTTTTCACTATTCTCAAGTGGACCCAGAATAAAGTTTGTGATTTGAAAGGCTGTTTTACTGATCTCAGCAACAGGGTCACAGACTTGGAGCAGAAGATCAGTTGGAATCGTAGAGATAATGAAGAACAGGAAACTACTTTACCAAGGAAAAGACAATAATTACAGGAGGATAGATTGAATAGTATCGAGTGCAGCATGTCCAAGATTGGACAAAACATTGGGGCCATTGTTGCGAACAATCACAAAATTGGTAGGCATAAAAACCATTATTATCAATGCGATGGTGGAAAAACTTGAAAAAAAACAAAAGGGTCTGCTGGTCGTGGATTTGGATGCGGACAGGGTTGGCAGTAGATCGGTTGGTGAAGGGATTTCGACTCGTACCCGGGCTAACATTAAGAGGAAGACCCTGACTTCATCATATATGGCTCAAATTCTCAAGCAGGGGTTACAGGACATGAAGGATGTTGAAAAGGAGGCTGAGGAGTTACTGAACACCTTGGAGTAGCGTGGTGATGCTGGTTGCTGGTTTTTTCTGGGCGGTCCTTTTTTGGGCCCTGTTGTCTCTTGGTGCTGTCGTTTCCTTTTTGGGACAGCTGTCTATTGTTTGAATTTTTTTTGTTTATCTTTTATTGTTTAAACTCTATGGTTTTAGGTCCCTATAAAACCTATTTTTTACTTTTCAAAAACATTGAACATCCACCTAAGTAATTTTATCTCCAATATGTTAATTCTTTCATACAACCCTAAACCCTACACAAAGATAACTTCAATTGCTCCTATGGTAATGGTTGCAATGGCAAAGATACACACAGATAACTAAAACAATACACCAACAACAAAATAAACAAGATTTAACTACAATTGCTCCTATGGTAACGCGTAAAAAGCCAAAAATGCATAAAAATTACTGACCCCAACCATATTTATTTTTACAAAAGAAAGAAGATTTAATTGCAATTTACCCAAAGACACATTAAATAGAGCTCCTAAAGCCAATATGTAGCAATAATTTGTGCAAAATGAGTACAACCTCACACACTTCATTGAAAATTCAAGCTACATCACCTGTTGAAAATGAAGGTAAAATTTGTAGTAAAAATAGCTTATAATTTCTAAATCCTATGTAACTGTTGATTCAATTTTAGTATTCTTTGTCACAAATCCTTGTGAATGATTAATATTTAATTAGTTCAATTTTTTTATTGTAGAAAGTAGACAGAAGATTGATAGAAGAAATATATGATAGAATAGAAAGAACACTACATGTATGTGGAGAAAACCTTTCGGGAAAAAACTCCACCAAGAATTTGAACTTGCTTGTATTATTCAATCTTTGAATAAGTTTCAATAATACTAATTCAACTCTCCTTTGATATGATTTTTTGTTCTTCAACGCATCTTCACAACCTGCAATTTTCTCACAAAAACCCTCTCATACAATTGCTGCAAAATAGACAATATTGTTGCTTACAAACTCATAAGAGTTATCAAATATATGATCACAAAGCCTCTTGAGAAAATCCACTCATAGAGGTGCCAAGTTGAGTTCACACATGCAAGATAAAGTCAAACAAGAGTCTCCCTCAAAGTTGGCACCCAACACTAAAGTGTTAACCTCGTAGTTATTAAAAATATCTCATACAAGCTCATCCTCAAAGAAGGCATCCAAAATAGGTACCACTTAACTGAGCATTAGAAATATCTTCTCTATGCATTGGTTGTAACTCAAAGATCCCAACTTGGGCTCCCAAAGTGAGCCCAAGTTAATATTTTTTAACTAAAACATATCTTTCACCAATTCATGCAAATCAACATGCATGATTGACCCTCCATCTATTAACTATTTATGTAGCCACTAGTTATCTATCCATGCAAATCAAGTCAACTGAGATTAACTAACATGCAACTAAAGACAACTGAAACTGAACTGATCTAAACCTCAACCCCTATTTTCTAGGTTATCAACATGCATAAATAAAAATCCCTATTTTGTAGGAACCTTAGATGCATAATTGAAGTGTACTCAATTCACCAACCAACTAACTAAACTAAGGTGGATCCCCACCTCCCATGTGTGCACCCATGTGCTCCTATTTTGTATGAGATATCCCAAGGAATCCCCACATGCTCCTAACACTTAGTAATAACTACAATTGTCAAATTAAATATTTATTTCATTCCAAATTAATCCCTTCCTAATCCTAGTGTTGTGAAACACATTCCAAGGAATTAGGAGATACATGAAATATGATTAGAATGCAATTAAATGGCATCCTATTCCCAACATTATTCCACTTGACATTATACATTGCAATTATTCTTCTAAACAAGGAATCATTATCATAATCAAGTACAAGACTCAAGGTGAATGGCCTTCTTGCACCAACTAATCAATCCATGCCAACTTCAAAAGCAGCTTGGATAATCATGAAGCTCCAAGCAAATGATTAAAAATCAAAACCAAAACTACCTCTTTGGAGGCATGTAAAACCTTCAAGTGTGTTGAACTCACATTCAACCAAGGTGTAGGCTCCTCGATCTTTTTTTTTAGAAAAATATTTTCTCATAAGTAACCATTCCAACATATGTCTCTAACCATAAGAGAACTCAAGCCTCACCTATTTCTCCAAGTATCCATGAGGACCTATATCCAGCCAATCCATGCCAAACTCAACACTATCAGTAAGTAATCGAGCAAATGATTAATGTACCCAATACAAATAGAACTACTATGTTCAATGTCAAAGCTCCAATCTTGAACATAAACATGACATGCATGATCTAACCATCCTCTCCTAGGAGATCACATGCATAATAACATATATATCCTAGTCTCAATAGAACATGTAATATGCCAAACTCTAAACTAGTATCAATAGTATAACATGACATCATAACAAATACACTCTAAACCAAGAAACCGTATCTCCAATCACCTAAAGATAACCTTACCAATGATGCATCCATGTCGCTGCCAACAACTCCCATTGAATCGTGGTACCGCGTCACACATGGCATCATGACCACCATCCTCTTCATGAAGATAAATTTGTAACATCAAGAAAAGAGTTATCACATAGGGTGAAGCCACAATAGTGGTTTAAAATTCAAGTGAGGAAGGAAAACTCACCAAAAATGACCCCAAGGAAAAAAATGTGATTTTGGGGGTTCGTACAAACATACTGGTTCGACTGAACCCAAAATGGGTTCGGTCATACTAGGGTTCAAATGAACCCCATTGAATCTTGGGCACCAAAAAAAAAAAAAAAGTGCATTGGCAAGGGGTTTGAGAAAACCCCTTGAAGAGGTTCACTCAAACTAGGGTTTGAGCTAACCCCCCTCATCTCTCATCACCACCCTGTGACAAAAATAACCTAAATTTTTTCACTTTGAAGCTTGGTTTGAACATGAAAATGGTGAAGACTTCACAAACCCAATTGGAATCAGGTATTCCTCAAAACGAGCTATCCAACGAATATAATTTTGATATGTTTTGGTTTTATTATGTATTTTTTTTAGTTTTACTAAATATACGTTTCTCACCAAAAATGAAGGTCTTTGTTCTGCATGTGGAAAAATAGTAGATTATCAAAACAAATTTGAAAAATATGAGTGCACCAAATATTGAAGTCCTTGATCTAACAAAAATAATAAATTTAATTTCGATATATACAAAAAAAGTTACACATTATACGGTCACACTATGTTTGACTTCAAAACTTGATTAAAGAAAAAATATTCAATAAAAAAATATCTAACCAAGTGGAAGCACTAGATATCGGAGTTACAAATATAATTTCGAAAGAATTAGAATTTAATCCTTCATGGCAAAAAAGTTATGCATTATGCATTGTGTGTCACTTTTTAAAAATGTTATTTTCTGAAAAAGATTAGTTTTTAGGGGAGATGGAAAAAGAAGTGCAATCTGATTCCAAAAATTTTGAAAAAAAAAATTTTTAGTATCTACAAAAAAAATTTGACAAGACTCTAGTCTGCATCATCTTCAAATTCCTCACGGTTTAGCTGCTATAGGTGCCCGAATGTAAAGATTTAGTTAAAAATAATAATTTCAGTGTCTAGATTGGCCAAAAATTGTAAACCACTATTGTGGGATCACCCCATACAATATTAGATGAAATAATCAATGCACCCTTACTATCATCCGAAGATTCCTCTGTACAAGAATCAAAACTCTCTTTCTTGTTCTTACAATCTTTCTTCACATGTCCCTGTTTCCCATAGTTCCAACAAATTACCTTACTCTTACCAGGGGTTTTAGATAGTCCTTTAGACTTACCCTTTCCTTCCTTGTCTCCCTTAGGTTCCTTTTTCTCAGGCCTACCTTTTACAAGCAAGGCATCTTGGATTTCCTCTTTATACTTCCTCCTCATCTCCTCTGACAAGGGAGTAGAAATTATATCATCCATCTTCGGAGCTGTACTACTACCACTAATAGCAACAATTAAATTTTTCCAATATTTTGGTAAAGAACAAAGTAACAAAATGCATTTATCCTCATCTTCTAGCTTTTCTTCTACAAATGCTAACTAACTCAGAATCAAATTAAAAGTGATTTGCAACTAAATCACCATCTTTCATCTTCAAAGAATACAATTGTCTTTTCAAATACAACTTGTTAGTAAGGCTTTTGGTTTGGTAAATATCACATATTTTCTTCCACAGCTTGAATGTAGTAGTTTCATCTGAAACATTCAAGAGAACAATATCAACAAGACATAATCTTATGGTCCCTCTTGCCTTCTTATCAAGCTTAGCCCAATCCTCATCTAACATTGTTGTAGGTGCTTTTGTTACATTGCTTGTAGCTATCCACTAATCTCTTTCTTCAAGAAGATCTTCCATTTTTAGTTTCCACATCTCATACCTAGATTCATTGAACCTTTCAATATCTAAATGAGAATTAGTAGTCATTGCAACAAACTTAATTTCCAAATCAGCAATTGACATAATATTAAAATCTCCCACTATAGCCAAAAAGCCTTCAAAATTTTAAGAGAAAGGTGTCCCAAACTCTACCTAACCATATTCTATGATACCAAATGTTGAAATTGAAGGTAAAATCTGATGCGGGAGCATTCAGTGGTGTAAGGGCAATCCTGTACCACCCAAAAAAGAGTTTCATTTCATGTTGGTAGTTTCTTAGATGTTCTCACATTTCTGGATACCCTTTTCATCATAATGTAATTCCCAACTTGTGGTTTTTCTTTTCTATTCTTGGGTTGGAAGATATTGTAGTTTTATTCTCCCAGAATTACACCTAAAAACCTTCTAGGTCACATTTGAGGCACTAAATGGTCCCAAAACGACCCTGAAACTTACCAAAATTGGCATAATAGATTTCAAGCACGTTCTTGAGTTTGAGACCTTTCCCATGGTTCAAATGGTTTGAAAAATAGAGTCCTGGATTAAAAGTTATGGCTCCCGGAAGTTGGCGCACTTTCTAGAAGATACTAATTTTTTAATGTACTTTTGAAATTTGAATTTCAAGTTGTAATTTTCAACGCTAGACCACCAAAAACTCAAATTTGAATGCTTTTTTGGCTCCAAACTAAAAAGGATCTCTATTTATGGGAAAATTTCTGATTTTTTTGTAGCTTTTTGGGGACAAGTTCGCATACTGCAAAAAGGGGTTTTTCTGAAGTTTTTGTAATTTGCATACATTGTAGAGCTTGAAGGTTTGAGACTCTCTGCATGTAAGAAGTTTATTTTCTAAATAATAAAATCATTCTCTAGTTTTATGAGTTATTTTATGTGTCTCAGGTTGCACCGTCTTCAAAATTTGTAGTAAAAATAGCTTAAAATTTGTAAATCCTATGTAACTATTGATTCAATTTTAGTATTCTTTGTCACAAATCCTTGTGAATGATTAATCTTGAATTAGATCAATTTTATGTTGTACAAAGTAGACATAATATTGATAGAAGAAATATATGACATAATAGAAAGAACACTGCATGTATGTGGAGAAACCCTTTTGGGAAAAAACTCCAAAAATTTGATCTTGCTTGTATTATTTAACCTTTGAATAATTTACAATAATACTGATTCAACTCTCCTTTGATATGCTTCTTTGTTCTTCAACACATCTTCTTCACAACATGCAATTTTCTCAAAAAAAACATCTCTCATACAATTTTTCCAATAATAGACAGTATTGTTGCTTAAAAACTCATAAGAGTTATCAAATATATGATCACAAAGCCTCTTGAGAAAATCCACACCTAGAGGTGCCAAGTTGAGTTCACACATGCAAGAAAAAGTGAAACAAGAGTCTCCCTCAAAATTGGCACCCAACATTGAAGTGTTAACCTCATAGTTATCGAAAATATCTCATGCAAGCTCATCCTCAAAGAAGGAATCCAAAATAGGTCCCACTTAACTGAGCATTAGAAATATCTTCTCCATGCATTAGTTGTAACTTAAAGATCCCAACTTGGGCACCCAAAGTGAACCCAAGTTAATATTTGTTAACTGAAACATATCTTTCACCAATTCATGCAAATCAAGATGCATGATTGATCCTCCATCTATTAACTAAATGTAGCAACCTATTATATGTCCATGCAAATCAAGTCAATTGAAATTAATTAACATGCAACTGAAGACAATTGAAACTGAAATGAACTGAACTAAACTGAACCACAACCCCTATTTTCTAGGATCTCAACATGCATAAATCAAAATCCCTATTTTGTAGGAAACTTAGATACATAACTAAAGTGTACTCAATTCACCAACCAAATAACTAAACTAAGGTGGATCCCCACCTCCCATGTGTGCAACCATGTGCTACTATTTTGTAGGAGATATCCGAAGGCATCCCCACATGCTCCTAACACTTAGTAATAACTATAATTGTCAAATTAAATATTTATTTCATTCCAAATTAATCCCTTCCTAATCCTAGTGTTGTGAAGTACATTCCAAGGAATTAGGAGATACATAAAATATGATTAGAATGCAATTAAATGTCATCTTATTCCCAACATCACCTGGCACTGCAATTTCTCCACCCACATAGAGTGATAATCTCTTTGAAGTCTCCAAAATGGGTAGAATTCCAAATATAGAAACATATAATAAGAAGAAATTAACAATAAATCAATCATCTATGCAAAATACCCACTTAAAAATTAGTATAACCCCACAAGGTTCATTGAAAACTTGAGCTACATCACCTAGCACTAAATATTATTCACAAATAGAGAAATTGTAAAAGACCTAATAGTATAACACTGAACAACCACCAAAGTAATTTTATCTCCAATATGTTAATGCTTTCCTACAACCCTAAACCCTACACACAGATAACTACAATTGCTTCTATGATAATGGCTACAATGCCAAAGATACACATAGATAACCAAAACAATAGACCAATAGCGAACAAATTACTTTATGCTAACCATATTTTTTGATAAAAGAAGAAAGATTTAACTGCAATTTCTGCATTTATAGAGAATGATAATCTCTTTCAAATCTCCAAAATGGGTATAACGCCAAAGATACAAACATATAACAAGAAAACATCAATAATAAATTAACCATCTATGCAAACTTCCCATGTAAAATGACTTACAGATTCCAAAGAACAACAGTTTTCAATTTGGCATAAAACGGTTTTCAAATGGTCTGCTATCAAACTAGTGATGGAGCTGAAGGTAACTATTTTTACAATAGTCTACTATGAAACCACCGACGAAGCCAAAGGCAACGATTTTTACAATAGTCTTCTATGAAACCAACACCACAATGGTTGTTTTGAGAATGCAAGTTAATCAAAATTACTCCTATGTTAATGGCTGCAATGCCAAAGATACACACAAATAACCAAAACCATAAAGCAACGACAAAGAAATTACTAACCCTAACAATATTGTTTTTTATGAAAAAAAAACATTTAATTGCAATTTCTCCATCCATACTGAACAATAATTTCTTTCAAATCTCCACAATGGGTATAACGCCAAAGATACAAACATATAACAAGAACACATGGACAATAAATTAACCATCTATGCAAACCACCCATGTAAAATGACTTATAGATTCCGAAGAACAACAGTTTTCAATTTGGCATAAGACAATTTATGAATAGTCTGTTATCAAACCAGGGATGAAGCCGAACGCAATAATTTTTACAATCGTTTGCTAAGAAACCAACACCACAATGGTTGTTTCAACAATGCAACTTAATCAAAGTATACTTTCTCACACTACTACATTCAATATTGCATTTACTTCCTCTGACCACATTTACTTCATCCACTCCCATCGTACAACAACCACATAATGAATTAACCCTCGCGCGAGTAAACACTTACCATTCATCTTCCGCGTTTTGAGGACACAACCTCCACCACTGCCAACCCATGTATTTGTGAAGGTCCATGTCACCACAACAAAACCCGGTGAACTCCCCACCAGCCGGTTGCATCCCCATTGCTGGCAATTCCAATTCATGGCTGGGTTGACGAAAATCCCGACAGAAACTTCAAACAAAATAGCCTATCAACGAAAAATACCTATAAAATTGCCTCAAAATAAATTCTCTAAGAAACTGCATCCTTCTAAATAAAATGATATAATAAAATGAAAACATATTATAAAACACAATAATTTGATGAAAATTAATAAAAAAATGAAATGCGATCAAGTAGTCTCTAGATTCTGAGAGTAAAACCGTACTAACCACTACATAGCTATGTTTATCATCTATAGCTTTTGGTTAAAATATCATTGCTCAAAATTGTTAGTAGCTACTATCTGTCATACGATAGATGCCTTGCTGCTATAAGTAAATTTTATTGTTGCAGAACATCTCACAACGCATTAATGGAGCGCAATTATCTAGTCACATGGGAGTCTATGTCATAACAAAGAAAATAGCAGTCTTACTTCTTTACACACTGTAAAGAGAAAAATCTTGTTCCTTCATGCCGAAAAATGTGGAAGGGAGGCACTGTAATCTCCACTGCTGTTTCAAAATTGTTAGTGGGTAATTATCCTGTCATGTGATATATGACTTTCTTACCTAAGTACAATGTACCAGTGCAGAACAACTAATCTAGTCACACAGAAATCTACGATATGACAAAGAAAACAGTTGTCTAATTTGTAATTTCAACTGTTCCTTCAAAATTGCTGGTTTCGCATCATAATATATGTTTTACTGATATAAGTACAATATATAAGTGCAGAACAACTACTCTACTGACATAAAAGGCTAGAACACAACAAAGAAAATAGAATAGTGTGAAGAAACACATGTTGGATTAGTCGGGACGGTAATTTCCACTTTTCCTTCAAAATTGTTAGTCACTAACTATCCTGTCATGCGATAGATGGCTTCCTGGAGAGCCACTGTCTAGTCATGTAGGGTCTACAGCACGACAAAGAAAAAATAGTCTAAATTGTTTAGACTGTGTGAATAAAAAGAAAAAGTATGCGTCTACCTTAATGGAAACTGCCACTAGTTGCTGAGAGGGCACGGAGTTTCTGTTGAGGAAACTGTGGGGCTTGCCGTGGAAGAAAGAGTTGTCTATGATTGAGGACGTTGTAATATTTCAAAAATTAAATATTCATTTGTTTTCTTTTTAAACAATAATAGCTATTATTAAATTTTTTAAAATAAAAATTCAAAATGGTTTACTGAATATTCAATCAGTTTAAAGACTCAAATAAAATCATGAAATCAAGGTTCAAACAGTCTAAATTTTTTTAAAAAAAATTGTCAACCTAAATCCTTTTGAGGAAGGACTGCAAATTGTAAAGAATTGTCTAAAGATAGAGATCTCTAATCCATAACATTCTAGTTATGATAAAAATCAAACACCCAATTACCTAATGGTCAACAACAACATTCCACTGTTGAGAACATTAATAAGACAGATGGAATCAAAGTTTCTTGGCAAACAAAGAATTTGGTCTGCATAGAAAGCCAGCCTCCAAGAAGATTAAGAAAATTTTCCAATATTCAAAAGGGAAACCGAAAACCATGGAATCCATCTCACATACAACATTTTTTCAACTTAGCTCGGATGCTTTCATAACCACCATTGGGACAACCTGAGCCTCCATAGCTAAATGGAAAAATTAATGAGTTGACTTGGCATTATCATAAATATTTTTTGTCATCCAGAGTTTAGGATACTTCAAATAACTATATCAAATATCAAACAGTGTGACATTTGTTTAAAATTTATCATTGTTACGGGGAAAGGATTTAATTCAACTACACTCTAATAGTTGCTATGGAGCAAACAATGTTTTGTTTAAATACAATTTTTACATGTAAAATTAAATATAAGTGGACTAAAGGTTTATTCTTAATAAATGGATAAAATGACCTATTATAATAAGTTGCATAAAAATAATATTTAAGCATATGGTGATATATAAGGTGATAATAATGTATCTTGATGTATATGTTTCCATCTAACTTTTTTAATAGCTCAACAACGACATAGCTAGTGTGGCTACATCGCTAATGCAAAAATCATTAAAAATAACTATAGGCTTTTGATTCGCCTATAGAGGTGTGTTGAATTTTTCATAGAATCTCAACCTATTCTTAAGGTCTTGAGGGATATGAAGTTTTAGTGCACATTTATTGGGTCCTCTCCCAAAATGGTAAAGAAGGAAATATAAGACACTATCTTTGTAACATTCTACTCCCAAGTTAATGATTTGATAGGCATTGGACAAAGGGTATTGCCATAATCCTTTTGAGTCAATTTTGTGCTAATATATATGTTATGTACATCCTTGGTAAATTTTCTTAAACCTTTGATATATACTAAACTATAGATTTAAATATTAAATTAACTTTTTTTTTTAAGGAAGCCAATGAGTGGCATTGTATTTGACTAAAAGTGATACAAAAATATAATCATTTTTTAAGGGTGATCTTGAATAATAGTTATGTTTCTAGTCTTATAAAGTCTTAGTAGTGTTTAATTTGATGGAACCATGAGGCTTAAATTTATAAGTTTGTATTAATTATTCTATAGTTAAAGCAAGAGGCAATGATCTTTACTCAATAATTCTTGAAGAGTGGAGTTTGTAGTTCTTTAGAAATGATTGAACCATAAAATATAACTATAATTGATACTTTTAAAAAATCTATCTCATTCTTCAAGGGTGGAACATTTAGTTTACATGATATAGCTCCTTAAGTTCCCTTTGTAGTTCATCCATCTTTTATCAACTCATCGATCTGGACAATAACTCTCATATTTATGGAATGAGCATGGCCATTAGGATTAAACAAAGGAAAATTATAGATTCCATCATCATATGTCTACCTGATCATATCCTTAAGAATACATGGAAAATCTCAAGTGAGTCACTCCATTATGGATGAGATGAGAAGGAGATAATCTAGAATACTCTTAGAAATAATAAAGCAGACATTCATTTGATTCATATATACAATAGTTAAGTAACTACTTTCATCATTTGAATATAAAACATACTAAAAGGATTCAAACAATAAAATTTAAATACTATTGTACACCTAATAGAAACCTCTAGATTAAGCTAAGGAATTATAGAAAAGATGAAAAAGAAGAGTTCTCTCACCCAAAAGTTGTTTTTCCACAAAACTTTGGATGTGATCCAATGGATTTGTAATTAAGAGAAAATGTGCAGTTTCTTACTTTGATAGCCTCATTTTGTATCCTAAAAGGCTTATTTAAATGAGTTTTATGAGGGGGCACTTATAAATTTTAAATATTATTGATGAATTGATAAGATTGATTCAAAGGATTGAAGAGATGATGATCCAAAATGATCTTTTTGGAACAAAACAAAATCCCTTTTCAGAGTTATGTGAAGGGATATGATTTTTGAGATTAAATAGATGGACAAGCTCTGATGAGAGGACTTTATGGAGAATTTTGAAGTATGGGGTATGTGGATACATGGCATGTGTAAGATTTGATTTGACCTAAGAATTTTTATGATGTGAAAGTGGATTTATTAGCTAACTAATTGAATTTATCAACTAAAAATTTGAGTGACCATATAAAAGTTAAATAAATAAGTTGTATTTAATTAATTTTTGAAAGATAAGGATTGGAAGGGTGAGGCTAATTGATTAAATTAATAAATTTATTTAATCAAAGTTAGACTATACAGAAAAGAGGAATAAAATAATTAATTAATTAAAAAAATGATTGTATTTATTTAATTAATGTGAGGAAGATGATTGGGAAGGTTAATTAAATAATTATTTTTTAAATAATTAATGTTTGAGGGAGATAAATTGTGTGGAAAAATTCAAGTGTGTATATTTTTCCTCGTTGCAACTAGAAGAAGCAAAGTTATTTCAAATAAAATATGTATATACATTTAAAATAGATGGGACTAATGAAAAGATTCTCCAATTAAAGAAGGGGGTACACATTCCCCCTCAAGAGAATAAGGATGTTTGAAAAACATTGGTGTGATCTTGAAAGGTATGAAGATATTGGAGGATAATAAATAACAATAGGTAAAGGGATGAATATATTGGTTGAGAGATGGAGGAGAATGAGTAGTGAATGGATGGGAGGGGATAGTTGTGACAAAGATATATGAAATAAGAATGACCACAAAAGTAAAGATAAGTAGTAGAGTTAAATATAAAAATAACACATTTAATTTCTCATTTCTAAATAACTAGATTATCAACCTCTAATTATGGATCAATAAAAGTGTAAGAAAAAAATATTTAAATTTCATTCACAACATTATTTGTCAAATATAAAGATATTCCATGCCTATAGAGAGGCCAATGCTATGGTGGAATTTTTTGTGAGTGAAAGGGTTAAACGCAAAGGAAATGCACTTGGTTGAACATTAGTGATTTAAGTGTTAATGTTCACGCCTTATTGAACTATGATGCATCACATGGGAAAGATGTGTGTCACCTCATTAACGATGAAAGAATGGGGTAAGTACATCACTATCATTAGATTGCATGGGGATAAGCTAATTAGCTTATCCTGTAAGCTTTCTTGGCATGCTTTGTGGGCTCAAAGGTATGGCGAGACCATTTCAAGTAAAAATTTCATCTCTGTTTGCATTACAGTGCTTGCTAAAATGGGAGGAGACAAAAAAAGGGTTGAACCGAACAACTTTGAGATGCACACAAAAAACACTAAAGCATGGAATAAAGTTAAAAGTGGGGGTTTACTCCCTTTTCTAGAAAAACTCCACGGGTCTAATCAAGAAGCTACAGAGCATTTTGAGAATAATTGGCACAATGGGGAAATAACCCTTTTTGGCAAGAAAGTTACACTTGATGAAAATCTCATTGCTAAAGTGACTAGTATGTCCACTGAAGGACACAAATTTTATCGGGACAAGATTTTCTTTGATGAAGTAGTGGTCAAATTTCTTAAGAAAGACAAGGAAAACTTGAAACTAGTGAAATTCTCCAACAGTTACTTTGAGATCGACACCATTAAAGCTCTCTAGAAAAAAATTCTTCATGTCATTATAGAGTATATCACCCTGGATGGTCATTTCACTAAGGTCTATGGCTATCACTTTTCCTTGCTTAGTCATTTTCGCTATAAGGTCAGGGTTTCTCTCCCCTATTATCTTCTCTATTCCTTAAGAAAGACTGGAAGACCATAAAAAAAACCCTAAAAGATATCCTATTCTACACACTGGTCTCATTAGGTTAATTTTTTAACATTTCCAAAATATGCCATCCCCTACTAACTAGGACGCCTCTTTGGCATCCGAGGAGGATGACACTAAACCTAGCTATTCGGAGTATAAACCTAATTTGAGTCCAGTTAGGATGGTCTTGAATCCACCCTCTATCCAAAATTGCAAGAAAACCCAAATCCAGGATCCCCAATCTGATAAAGCCAGCCTTGCTTCTAAGCCTGGAAGCTCTACTCCTAAAGCTAAAGGTGCTAGAGAGAATCTACCTGTAAAAAACCTTGTTTTGTACTCTGAAGATTCTCCTAATTCTTTGGACTCTGGTGCTAATTTTAATTCTTCCTCTATTGTCCCATTGAAAGACAAAGAGGTTAGAACTGGGTCCCCTAGAGCCTCTAAATTTGCTAAAAGTTGCTTCAATCTTGATAGGAATTCTTCTATTGAATTTCTGGACATATCTAAGAATAAAGCTATGGACCATTTCGAATTGTCAAACTGGGTTTTTCATGAAATTAGTGAACTTAAAATAAAAAATTGGGCCCTCCAAAGTAAATTAGAAGAAATGGGAGCTAAGGTTTCTGCATTATACAAGGAGGATGTTGAGTAATGATAAAATTGCTAGTAAAGAGATCTAGGACAATGCGAGTAAGGACAAATGGATTGAAATTGAATTGGAAAAAATGAAAAATATTTTGAAAATAATTATTGAACAAAATAACAGGATGGAAAGACATAATGCCATCATTATCAATGCTATGACTGAAAAATTGGAGAAATCTCAATGGGGGTCTTTGGTTGTCAACTTGGAATAGGTGAAAGGAAAAAACTAGGAAGAGGACATTAGGATTTTGAAGAGAACTAGGGCCAATATGAAAAGGAAGGCACCCCCCACACCGAATATGATTAACACTTTCAAGAAGGGTGTCCAGGATATGTAGGACCTGAAGGCCAAGACTAAATCTATTTTGAAGACTCTTGGTTAGCTGCTGATAATTTTTCAGCCTACATTTCGGCTAGTTCTTTGTTTGACCTTCTTGGCCTTTTTTGGCTGCTTGTTGTTTCTTTTGATTTTTTCTTTTATTGCAACCTGTTTTATCTGCTAGAAATTTTTGTCCTTATCTTTCTTTTGTTGTAAACTTGGTGGTTTCGAGTCCCTGTAAAACCGATTTTTTCCTTTATCAAAAGCATTATTTGGTATGAATTCTTTCTTACATAGGATTAGAATAGGTCTTGTCTATTTTTAGGATTAACCTTGATAAAAATAATAATTATTTATAGAATAATACTTATATGGATACTAAACTACATGTGTTTTAAGGAATTCAAATGTATTTCATATATTTTGGGGTGCATGTGTAATCTTACTCTCATTTTTCTAAGAGAGGTCTTAGGAATATTGTACCAATAAATAGTATACATAAATCCCTAATTAAAATTGATATTTTTATAATTTTTATACTTGGTAGAGGTGCTAAAGGCTTGAAAGTGTTTTTTTCATTTCCTTAAAATTGTCATATTCAAATCTATAGGATCACCCTTATTAGCCTACCAAATCCAAAAGTATAATTGAGCTACTTAATTTTATCAATCAATATATTTTTTGCAATATCTAATAATGATTCATGTCTCTCTATCTAGGTTAATATGCATCTGTAGGATTCAAGGATGTTGAGTATTCTCTCTAGGATTATGGTCTTGCACTTTTAGTTCCAATAGTTTTGTTGATAGGTGTTTTGGAACATTGATGAACTTAAATCAAATACTAAGCATACCACTTCTATCAAAATTTAATTCACCTTTTGAAAAAAAAAATAATAACCCAAATATCTTGGTAACTCGCTCTTGGTTGTGTAGGATAACTCAATACTTGATGTGTTCTTGTTTAAAATCTAGTAGCTTCCTTAAAATTATTTATTGGCTAGAACTTACCTCTATATTGGTTGTAAATAAATTATGCGTGTCTGTAAATTTGAATCAAAACATACAAAAATTATATGAAAAAACAAACATGGTAAATTAACAATAAAAATTACACTAACAAATATAAAAATTAACACTTTTTAAGTTTTAATTTTTAAATTAAACTAATTTTATTTTAAGAAATATGATATAAAAAAATGAAAAATATTAAGGAATATTATGTATATAGATTCATTCAAAGAGAGAGGGAGAAATTTAACCTTGATCTTCATATCCCACACAGTTGAATAAATAGATAAAGATATAGAATAAAATATATCCATGTTTCAGTAAAACACCAATGATATGAAACACATATGGATTTATCATATATTTCCATATTTTCATGCATAAATATAGAAGACAATAACTTAGATATTAAAATGTATGTGAGAACGCAATCCCAAATGAGAGCTAAAAAATAGCATTATAATTGTATTTTAGAGATTTTACTTGTTTCCAACCCTTTGTCCATTAAAATTTCACTTATTTATACATGTGGAAATACCTCTAGTATAATTTTTAATTTATTTATCAATGGCGAAGAATAATTTAATTCTATAGCTAGAAACTCAAAGTATTTAATATTGATGGGAAGAAGATAGATCCACAATTCCACACTTACCACCTTTTTATTCAAGACATCTAATTCACATGGTACAACTTCCAAGAAATTTTATCTTATTCTAGGACCAATTTTATAAATGATATTATAATATATAAACCATAATAAAATAATTAATATTTAGGAAAATTGACATTTGACCTATGGAACATAAGTTATTTTCATTAGAATAAATTTTTTAATTAAAAATTTAACATTTATTTAATTGTAAATCTAGATTTATTTGGACTCTTATCCATCAATGATATATTAAACATTTGATTATCTCACTATCCATGGAGGCCTTCTTCCTTTTATATTTTATGAATGTTATGAGCACCTAGATTGCTTCAATATTTCTTTCTTTTAATGAAGTTTAATTTGAACTAGTGGGTATCATAGGTGTTCGAGATGTTGTAGAACTAGGAAAAAAATTATGTTTCCTATCTCCCAAATTATCTAAAGGTATAATTCATCACTATTTCCTTACCGAATTTGGTGGTATTGAAACATATTTCTTATTTTAAGAATAAGTATATAATAATATTTAGATGATTATCCAAATTGGTAGTATTAATATCTTATTTTATTTGTAATAGTTATTAGATGCACATGATAACTGAGAGATGGGTGAATTATTTGTACATTAAAACATTAAAAACCTCATTTAACATTCATATATGTGTTAGCCCTAAAACCCTTAACAATCATTAAACCCTTATCATGTATTAATAGAATCCAAACATGAAAAACAGCTATGCACAACACATAAAACACATAATAACACCAAATTTACATGGAAAACCCAAGAAGGGAAAAACCACAGTGAGGATTAACTCACTATATAATGTAATATTAGCAATGACTATAATAGGCTCACTGCCAAAAAGAAAGAAGGGATAACTACCAATTTGAATTGCTAACACTGCATCTCTTTTATGCTGAAGGTATAGTTCCACTGAAGCACAAACAAATCATTCAACAAAATAAAATGTAGACACCTTTTTGTCACTACATATGGGAGTAATGGGCATTAAAGCTTGCACTAATATCACCACACTTGATCACTTTCACATCTTTCACATCACACACACTTTTCACTTAATCTAGAGAATAAATCACCTTGTATTTATACCATCCTTGACCTAAAAAAATCTGAATTAAGTTAGCCTTAAGGAAAAGTATGCACCTCAACCATGTAACATCAAATAGGTCAACACCACACACTTCCACAGTAGAAAGAAGTGAAGGTAGATCATGAAAAAACTTAACTATGACCCAAATATACACGAAAATACTTCTCAACACTTCCACAAACAACAATTATCCTTCATAATTAGGGCTAAAATTTCAAGTCACCCAAACTAAAACTAACACTAACAAGGGACTCTAAAAACACCTCTCTAACTCTAAAAATATCTGATGGAACAAAAAAAAAACTCCACAACATCTCAAAATATTCCACGTCACCAAAATATTTTCCACTACTACTTCAATCACCTAAAACTTAAGAACACCTTAATTTTGTGCAACCAGACACACTGACACAGACATCCAACACATCAAACAACCTTGCAGAGCAACACAACACTTGAAACTTCAATGGAAGGTAGATATAGTAAGTGTAATAATTTTATTAGATCAAAGAGACAAGATCCTTCACTACAAAGAAATGCAAAGCAATCTCATTTCTCCTAGACACCTTGTTTTACTAGATAGAAATATTTTCAAACACATCTTCCATTGAAGAATGATCTGGGCCCTAAAAATTTAGATATAAAACCTCTAAAAACCTCTAATTTTCATATCAAAATTGCATGGGAATATCTTCAACCATGGAGAAATGTGGAGAAGAACATAGAACATCACTATGTCACACTAAAGTCTCTTTCATTCAAATTTTCTCAAAAGCACTTGGAAACCACTTTGAACCAACTTCATCAACAACATTACTTATCACATATATCAATGACAACATTTATGACAACACCACAACATAGTGCACAATGCTCTCCAACATCAACAATCTCCACCAACAAAAGTTAGACCAACAACCTCTACAACTATATTGAATTAAGACATCAATGGCAACACCAACAACATTCCAATACACTCTTCATAAAAAATTTTTAACATCAATGAAAAAACTAAACAAATCACAAAAACTCAAGCTTCCAACAATCTTCCCATTTTTCACTGATGGAAACATTAGTTTTGAAAACCATCAATAACAATAGCATACCAACAATTGTACAATAAGAAGTACTCCCACTGATTAGGGCAACTCATTACACTTCATACTCACATTCTCTTGCTCATTTTAGTGTAGAAAAATGTATCCTTTACATTTTAATGCTTATTTGTGCCCACCTAAATTAATTTTATGCTTCTTTATGCCTTAAATGGTCCTATTTTGCATCCACAAGCCCAATCCTTTATTCATTAAATAATTTTTAATTATTTAATTAATTCATTTTTTCTCTTTATTCTTCCCTTTATTAATTAAATAAATTTCATTTATTTAATTATGTCACTAAATAATCCCCTTTTCCTCTATAATTAAATAAATTTTTATTTATTTAATTATTTTCTTTCCCTTAGATAATTAAATAATTATTTTAAATTATTTAATATTTTGTCATTTTTCCCCACTTTTGAATTAACTATTATTTTAATTCAAAATTTAGTTTTTCCCTCTTCTACTATAATTAAATAATTATTTCAATTAGTTAATTCATTAGCCATTTCTCTCTATAATTAAATAAATGATATTTATGTAATTATTTATCCTTCCTTTATCTCCCCAATTAAATAATTATTTTAATGATTTAATTATCCTTTCCCTCTGCATTAAATAATTATTTTTAATTATTTAATTATCTTATTATTTTTTCTCACATTTCTTCTTAAATAAATAAAAACAATATTTTATTTATTTCTCCTATGTTGGCCACTAAAATTAAATACCTTTTAGCTCCTTGATCCATGTCTTTCTTCTCTCAAGTAACCTCCACCCTTTATTAAATTATTTTCTAATTTAATATTGGCCCTTCATTGTGATCTTTATTCTAGCCACTCACTTAACTCTCCTCTATAAAATGGGACCTTTCATCCTCATTTGAGAACACACAACAAGAAGACGATCACACAACAAGAAGGTGATCTTACACACTAAGCACTCTAGCTCAAGAGAGCATCTTCAAGAGAATTATCAAGGCATTCAAGGGAAGAATATTAAAGTCTTATTGAAACAATCAAGGATCTATTATCATGTTGAATGCATGCATGTTGATAGACGAATCATGTTGATGTAGCATTCAAGATCAGTTCAATTATTTCAAGATATCATCCTTATGATCAAGAATCACATCCATGGAGATTTCTACATGTTGATTCCATTCCAAGGTTTCAATATTGGCATGGTAAGTTGTGATATTTTTATGTTCACTTGTTATTCCTTCAATTACATGTTTCAATTCATTATCATGTTTGATTACCAAAATGGGGTTTGACCAAGGAAACCCCCTATTCCATAACATTCAACATTATCTTCTCTATGATATGTGATTTGTAGGTTTTAGGTTGAGGATATATGAAGAGAAAGATTTGAAAAAGTAGCTTTGGTGACTGGTACACATCATTCTTACTTCTCAAAAATATGGTTTTTTATTTCATGTATGGTTAGAATTTAGATATGCACCCCATATTGGTCATATTTCAATGGAAAATAGAGAATTAGTGATCTCCATTTAGAAAATCCAAATCTTCTATGTTTCACTCCTAAACACTTTCTCCCCTTGTGGTCTTTAGACCATATTCTATTTGGCTTTTCAAGCATTCTAACTTTCTCTCCATTTAACATCAATGGAAAAGGGCCATAGAATCATCCAACTCTCTTACTCTAGCCCTTTCACAATATTCAAATGACCATACTTGCAAGCAACTACACACTCTCTTTACTACACTTTTTTTCTTGCAACATTGACTCGCTCTCCCCCTTTCTTTCTTTTCTTTTCAAAAAATACTTCTCCATACACTGCACCAAATTGTAACCACTACTATGTACTCCCCTTGAGAGGTAGCCTTCATCAATATAGAACAAAAGAATAAATCTTGAATTGCTCCACCAGACTAATGCACACTTTTTTTCATCTACTTGAAATAAGGAGGGGAAATAACCCTTGACTTCTACTAGAGATACTCAGAGGAATCTTTAGGAAGAGCCTTCACGAAAATATCTATAACTTGTTCCTTTGTAGGAATATACTCCAACTTCACCTTATTTTCTACAACCTTCTCTCTAAAGAAGTGATACTGGATTGAGATAAATTTTGTTCTTGAATGCATCATCAAAGTCATTTGATATATTGATTGCAATTGTATGTCACATAGAATAGGAATAGGTTCATCATATAATATTTTGATATCCTTCAATTTTTTCTTAATCCAAAAAACTTGTGTATAGTAGTCTCACTATTGTAATGTGCCATACCTTTGTATTAGATAATGACACTGAATCCTACTTCTTACTCAACCATAAAACCAATCTACTTCTAAGAAAGAAATCACCTCTAGTTGTACTTCTTCTTTCATCCACACAACCTTCCCAATCTATATCAATATAGGCACTTACAGAGAAATCAGTATCCTTTGTATACCATAAATCATAGAATAGTTTTCCTTGCTAATATATGAATATCCTATTTAATACTACCACATGTGTTTCCCTAGGATCTTCTTGAAATTTGGCCATAAGAAAAGCTACATGCATGATATCCATTCTAGTAGAAGTTAGATATAGCAGTTGACCAATCACTAATATATACTTTCTCTAATTAGTCTTAGGAGATTCATCATTATTTCTCAACTTGCAACTAGTAACCATAGATTTACATACCGATTAAAAAAAAATCATTCCAAACATCTTCAACATTTTGTTGACATACTTTGATTGTGAAATGAATATTCATTTTTCAGTGTGATTAATTTGTAGCCCAAGGAAGAAATTCATCTCCCCAAACATAGACATCTCAAACTCTTTCTACATCTCTTCTACAAATCTCTTGCACATACCTCCATTTCCTCAAAATATTATGTCATCTACATATTCTACCACAATCAAGATTTTTTCTCCTTCAACTTTGAAATACATATTGCTATCTACAATACCTTTATTGAAAACTTGCTACAAGTACCTAACATTTCTTACATACCAATGTCTAAGGGCTTGCTTGAGACAATACAATGCCTTCTTCAATCTAAGAACTATATTAGGATCATTTGATAACTGAAATCCTTCTGGTTGTTCAATGTATAACTCCTCTTCTAATTCACCATTCAAGAATGTAGAATTCAAATCCATCTAACAAACCTTGAAATCCTTATGTGCTACAAAGGACAAATCATCCTAATGGACTCCATTCTTGCCACCATAGAAAATGTTTCCTCAAAATATATTCCTTCCACTTATGAGTAGCCTTTACACACAAGTCTAGCCTTATTTTTGACAACTTGTTCCAGAATACCAAATTAGTTCCTATTACATTCTTGTTTGTTAGTCTTGGGGATAATTCACAAGTCTAATTATTCTCAATCTACATCAATTCTTTTTCCATATGTTTGTTCCAATTCTCATCCTTACATGCTTCAATCACTGTCTTAGGTTCTACTTTGGAAAGTAAACACAAATTTTATTTTTCTTCTATCATAAAATATTTTCTTCTAGTTAGGATGCATCTAAACTTATCACTAATCATCTAATCTTCATAATGATTCTTTTGCACATAATTAGTAGTCTTAGGAATTATTTCTAGAGCTTATTCCTCTTCAAACTACATCCCCTTTTCCCTTTATTTTTTGTTCTCTTCTTCTCTATAAGAAGACTCGTGAGATTCATATACTTCTATTAGTAATAATATTTTATGTGATTCATCATCTACTTTGACACTTACACTTTGAACTATCTTCTTCAACCTTTTGTTGTAGTACTAGTAAGGGTTTCTTCTTAGAAAATATTCAAGGAATATTCCTTCATCTAATCTTTCTTCCAAATATTCTAAAATATTTGATAGTAGTTCTTCCATACTGTAATTTATAGGGAGTCTTTGAGTTGTTTAATATTTCTTGTACTCTATTCAGTATGTATACTATAGTATGAATAGCTTCTCTCTAACAAACATTTGGTAGATTTTCTTCCTTCATCATTATCCTTGTTACTTCCTAAAGTGTCATAGTCTTTCTTTCTACAACTCCATTTTGTTGATGATTTCTAGGGGCTGAAAAATGCTTCTTTATCCCATGATCTTCAAAAAAATTATTAAAATCACTACAGCTAAATTTTTCACCTTTATCAGACCTTAAGCACTAGATTCTCATATCCATTTCATTCTCAACAATATCTTTAAATTCTTTTAACTTTTCTAGAGCTTCTATTTTTTCTCTAAGAAAAGTTACCCAAGTCATTCTAGAGTAATTATCAATTAACAACATGAAATACCTATCACCTTCAAAGCTCCATGTTCTTGTAGGTCCACATAGGTCTGTATGCACCAAATCCAAAGGTCCTATGGTAGAAAATTCTTTAATATTGAGCCTATTTCTTGTTTGATTCCTGGCCTGGCATTCCTTACAAACTTCATCGATAGGATTTGTAATTCTTGGTAGATCTCTCATACATTTAGTAGAGTTGATCCTTAGTAGGCTATCAAAATTGATGTGACACATTCTTCTATTCCATAAACAACTTTCATTGATTTGAGTCATAAAACACTTACCATTAGTACCTTTAAGCTAATCAACATTCCCATCTATCTATTTTCTTGCAGCAACTAGAGTTTCAAAGCTTCCTTTTTTTTTATTTCACAACCACCATCCTAAAATATAAGATTATATCCTTTTCTAAAAATCTATCCTACACTCAAAAAATTATTTCAAAAACCCTTGACATGTGAAGAACATCATGTGTATTATGCTTTCCGTCAAAACTAATTGAACCTTTTCCACATATCTTAGTAGATGTATCATCACCAAACTTAACAAGACCACCTTTAAACTTCTTAATTTTAATAAAATTTCAATTAGATGTATCATTATGAAGATATAATTAGATAAGTATTCAGAATTCAAATTTCATACATGGAGAATGAAAATTCACATGCAACTAATGAATATGAATTTATAGGGAATAGTGAGTGGAAAGGAAAAATTAATGTACAAAGGAAACTAAGTTATTAGATTGGAATAGTACAGATGATAAATCAAAGGCTATTATGGGTATGTTTAGGATTATCATGGAAAAAATTGGCCCTTAAGTGGCAAAATATTTAGAAAAATCATGGTTAGGCAACTTGACATAAAAATTTGAATAAGTTATGTATATTATTTCAAAAATATGTAAGAATAGAATATGTAGAAAATTGAATTTAATTTCAAAACTACTAGGTTTATTTTTTTTTAAATTCTATTTGGTGAAAATTTGAAATTTAAATGCAGTAGTACTTAAATTTCAAAGAAAAAATAAGAAGTAGGTGTCTATCTGACTACCCTAACCACAATAAAATGATCTTGTTTTTGTATAATATTTTATATATAAGTAGAGGACTCATGTCCCAATGTGATGCACATTTTTTGTATGTTTTTCCAAGTAAATACTTAATTATGAATTTGTTATTACAACTTTTAAAAAATATAAAAACTTGTATGTTTGACAACCTTAACTTGGTCAAAACTTCATGAAATTCAAGTTTTTTTTAACCCTATAGTATGCAAAGCATAGAATGTGACACATGTTTTTGATTCAAATATAGTGATACCGTGTGAAACCTATAGATGTTTCTCAATCAGCATATCAATTAGGACTTTAGTCATAATTCAAATAGAAAATGAATAATAATTATTTATTAAATTCAAAGTAAAGCATAATTTATATTGGTGTAAAGATGAGAATCTCCTTTAAAAACTATTTTCATTTCATCAATTTTGGGTAAAAAAAAGGTCCTCAGCCACATACCCTACACATACCCATCATATCACCACTTTTTGGCCCATCATGATCTTGCATATGTACCCTTATTAGTCTTGCTCTTTCTGACTCTAAAATACAACATGTAAATTTAGATAAATCATTAGTGGAAATTTATGATAATATCAATAAAATATTTGGAGCAAAGGAATTCAATGCAAAATTTTCCCTAAGACTTCAATTATTTAGGTTCAAAATGGAAGATGGAATCACAATGTCAAGTCATATTAGTAGTGTAAGGTCTCTCATTATACAATTAGCATAATTTAGGCTTCAATAGATGATGAAGATGCTAAAGCTATCTTGTTAAACAACTTGCCTTCAAAATATAGTAATGTTCATTTTACACTTAGTCAAATAAGTTCCCAAAGTTTAGAAGATATGGTTTTGGCTCCTCTAGCAGAGGAAAAAAGGACAAAAGAAGAAAAAAAATATTATTTTCAATAGGAGAAAACTATATTCATGAAGCAACAACAATATTTCAATTATAAGAGAAATGCATGTTTTTACTATAATAAAATGGGACACACAATAAAGTTTTGTAGAATTCAAGCTAGAGATTTTCATAAATAGAACATCAAATATGAATTATATGTAGGAAAATTTTCTTCCATTGAGGATGAGGATTAATTAGATGATGAAGCTTTTATTAATGACTCTTGTGGTTGTGATAATAATGCATTATTACTATAAGACTTCACTTATTGGAGGTTGGTGGCATTCGAGGACATAGGAATTTCCATCATCTCAAGTTAGCTTCTAACTTTGAGATGATGATTTGTGTGAGAAGCGATTTTTGTTTTAAATTCTTTCTTTTCATTATTGCTGATAGATTTAAAAAGTAATTTATTGTGAAGTTTGAGTTTTGAAGACAAGTAAGGGGTTTGGTGAAGAGCTCAATATGGATGGTTTCCTAGAGAGTTCATGAGGTTGTGACCAAGGATTATACCTTTATGAGGGTCGAGGAGACAACTTGGTGGATGGTTGTCAATTAATTAGGTCTTTGATTTAGGAGTTCATGGGAGGAAGATCTCAAGAATTTAGCTCAAATATAGACACATTTTAAAGGGTCAAAAGGAAACTTGGTGGAGTTTCAATTGATCTAGGATTTGTTTCTTCAACAAAATATCTTCATAAATATGTATATATATTTGATAATCAGAAAGTTTTTCTATGTAAGCCTTAACAAGGTCCCCAAGAAGAAAAAATTGTGAAAAAACCCTTTAAAATTAAAGGGAGAATAAAGGATATTATGATCCTTTGATTAAATGAGATATTAATAAAGCATATGTGTAAAAGCTCTCTTAAGGAGGTTGAAACATAATTATTTATTGAAATAATTATTAAATGGAAATCTCATGAAAGGGTGTGATGATTTGGAAAACCACCCCTTAAAGTTTATATAAAGCATTTATGTGAGACTTGGAAAAAACAGGGAAAATATTTAAGATATGAGACAGGAAAAAAAAAGGAAAATCAAGTGGAGCACATTGCGGGAATAGGGTTTCAGGTTACCAAGTTGTGAGTAGGATGGAGAAGGGGCACTCCTACAGTGGGTGTCCAACCTAGGGTACAAGTGCGTGCACTTAGGATGGTCCTGGCCAGGGCATGGTTTTGTGGCACGAGTGTAGAGCATTGTTCTAGTGGAACCAACACTCATGTAGAGCAGCAAAGTATTCTTTCCTCCCAAACTACTCATAGAAGAAAGAGGCTGAACCAAGGACCATTCCAACAATAGTTGGGGATTTCTTCTGCACATTTCCAAAGATAAGTATTAAAGCTTAATAAATTTTATGAGCAATAAAGTGTTTAAATATTTGAGTTTATTGAATTAATAATTTATTAACGGAATTATTGAATGTATTGAGTGGAATTATTGATCAATTTATTTAATTTCAAAGTCTGTACTTGAACTATAAATATTATATTAAAATTTGTGCATAAAAGTTTTGGGATTAATTTGTGGAAACAATTTAAATCATTGCATTTTTATATTTGGGAATTAGTTTCATTTCATTTGGTATCAGAGTCTGTATAGATCCTAATAGTAATATTATTTTGTTACATTTATTTTTTACAATATATATCTATATATATATATATTTAAATATAATAATAATTTAAATTAATTTATACATCAATTGAAATTCATGACTATTTATTATTGTCAAAGGTTAAATAGAAAAATGGAATAACTAATGGAGATAAATCAATTTTAGGGTTCCCATAAAATATCCACCTTTCACTAAATGGTTAAAAAACTTTCACCCCATTTGATTATTCGATTCATAAATTGATTCTAACTGGAAATCAATTTGAATTTAACATGTACCAAATAGACATAGTAAAAGTCTTTTAACTCCTTCAACAAACTAATTACAAACAAAAATTTAGTAGATTAAATTAACTTTGAAATTCCATAGTAGAATGTTAGATCCACTTTAAATTTATTTTAAAAATCATTGTTGAAGTTCTCCTTCCCTCTAAAATCTATGAACATTCGGTGGAAGTTGTAATTCTTTTTTACTTGCAATAAATGACACATTTTAATGGTTTTCCCAGTTGACTGTGCATTTGAATTACGATAGTGGTAGATTAATGCTTCCTTTGAGAAGCCTACACTTAAAGTGTGATATTGGCTTGTATTCTTAGGAGAAGTATTTGCATAACACTTCTATCCCAACAACGGCATGACTTGGTTGATTCAACGTAGGAACTTCCTGTAAGGAAAGATAATAGGTTTTCTCTATTCTATGGTCATGTACTATTCTAGAAGGGCGAGGAAACAATAGTGATGCTATAGCAATTTGTCTTAAATTTTGGTAGATATTTTGGAAAATTTGTGAGCAATATTGGGAAAGGATGCCATTTTTCCTCTCTGAAAAGAAAAGAAAATTGTGACATGGGCACTAAAAGTTAATTATTTCCAATGGGATAATGATACAAAATAAAATAATTGACTTCAATAATAGATCTCCCTATCAATATTATTCACAACCTTTAGAATGCAGACATAATTTGATACAAGGAAGAAATATGTTATTATAAGAATAATCAATCCTAAATAGAGTATTCCCCTTATCTAGATACAACCAAATCACACAGTCTACCCGGTAGTAGATGAACTCATCCCCAGACCCTAAGGAATGAAAAATAAAAAGTTTTGAGTTGTGTAACTAGTAAAAGAAGACAAAATCTGCATTCTTTTGAATTGCCTAATCTACAATGATATTACAAATAATTGCAGGCATATTTGCAGCCCCAATGTATTATATTAACTCTTAAATAAAATGAATTCAAATTTCATATATTTTTACGATGGATAACCATAGAGACTAAAAAGGTAAGAAATTTTGAAAGCTAGTTTAATGACCAATTTGGTCTAAAAGTATACATTCCATCCCATACGTTTGTGTACCTTTTCCCTCAATCATATGGGAGATAGTGCCTAGAAGGAAGTTCTTGGTAAGAAATTTGAAGACTATTTTTCCTTATAAGGTAAGACCGCCATGTTATCAAAGATCTTGTTTGACACCTAAAAGCATTAAAAATTTATAATGTGTTGTGAGGTCTACGATATAGAATATTGGACCATTAAGTGCTTGTAATTTGCAATTGTCTTAGTTAATATCTAAAAGTAGGCAGTATTGTCTTCTTGTTTGGTATTGTACTCAACCCATTGTCTTATTAAGTGAAATGTGAGTAATATAATGTATTCTTATATATAATGATAAGACGTGATGCTTAGTTTATAATAAGAGCACCAGATAAATACATTTCTTGGTTGAATGAATTGGCAAGCTCATACTCATTGTTGTGAGACCACAATAGGTTGGACTTGCATCAAAATTTGATGCCATGTTATTTTGACATTTTAAATATCAAATTTGAATCAACTTAATGAGGTTACCATAATAATGGTTATGTGAGTGTGCTTGGTATGATTCTTGAACTTGTTCATTTCCTCAAACAAGTAGCATACCTACCTAGTCAATTATGATCTGTATATTGATAATTATTTTGTATGAAAAAGTTGTATAATTTGATTTCGTATTTGAAACTTTAAAACTTTTATTTTATGCATAGTTGTCCAATAGTTAGGGTACTTAAAATTTTGATCCTTTTTTTGTGGCCCTAACCACATGCCATTTTTTTTTTAAAGTTAGCATCAAGCACAGTAGTTAATAATGGATTTGATAAACCATATGGACTATGTAGATCATGATGTATCTAGAAGAAACAAGGTTCCAACTTATTATCTTGCTTACGTACAAATTTACCCCATCTTGGTGATGATGAAAATGATTTATTTCTTTCTTTGGATTGATATTAAATGCATATTATTTGGAGCTTGCATTATGACAATTTGATCATATTCCCCTTGAGAGTAATTTTAATACATATGTTTTCAAAAGCTTAAATGATTGAAATTCTCAAAGTAGGTTATGTTACAACAATTCAAAGTATGATATGGAGAGTGTCATAATTTCAAAAAAATTGAACTTATCCTTTACTTCCTTAAAAGAATGACCTTGATGATTCGATCATGTAAGTCTACTATTTTAATAATTCATGAAGCTCTAGACCAATTAATACATCAGAACATTTCAAAAACTCAAAAAGTATTGAATTCAAATTTGTTCATATTTTGAGTCTTTGAAGTTGTCTTTGCAATAGTATTTGTAATGGTGAAATTCATATACTCATACTAATTTTTATTTGGTTAAGAATGCACTTGAGCAAGTGATTTTACTATTCCTATTATTTCTATCAAAAAAGAAGAAATGACACCTATATTTATCACTTAAGTCTAATATAGTTTACGTTGTGGGCCCATAGCCCATAGGTCCTTAGATTCATGTTTTAAATATAGAGAAACAATAATATGTTTAGAATAAATTGTTGAGAATAACATATTTATAGGATATAAAATCATAGGTGAGTTTTTCTCTACATCTTGAACCTTGAAAATATTTTGTTGTTTAAATACATTGGTTGGAATGGAATAATGTTTTATGATTAAACATGGGGACATGTTGAAGTTTTACAGGGGAGAGATAACCCTAATTTATTTTTTATTGAATAGATATTTTTTCCTAAATGAAAATAAAATAAAAAATAGAGTAATGAAGAATATTTAAGAAAACTCTTTTAAAAGAGAGATTTGTGATTATAAGAGACAACCTTTGTAAAAATGAATAATTACTAAGCCACCTTATTATGCTAGGGAACACTATGTATGTTAGACATATTTCTTGGCCTCAAATAAACCATGATATATATGGTTTGGGTGATTTCTTATGATTGGTTTCAGATATGCAATAAAATACTATATAGGGCATAAATAAATCAAAGATAGAGATTGTCGAACAAGCATGTGATTTTTTCATATATAGCGGTATAATTTATATATTGTATAGGAGAAATTTATGAATAAATGTGCATAAAGACCTTAACAAGTTAGAATTCATTTATAGAGATCTCAAACCTAATCATATTTTGGTAGATAATAGTATCCTAGTCATATTGACAAATATTGGATTGCTTTGTGGATAAAAAATTAGAAGTGTGACAAAAGGATTTTGTATGATTTATTGTGATCACTAATTTAGAGATTTATTGTGATGAACCTCCTTACATGAAGGAAAACATAACGAAAGAAATTATTGAATAAATTTTGTTGCTTTCTTTAAACAACATTGCCTCTATTCATTATTTGGAGGTCCCAATGGCCTTGTTGAGTCTCATATCATAGGACATGAGTCTATGCAAATCATCACTATTCTAGTGAAATTATCATTTTTAACCAATATTTTCTCTTGTGTTAATAGTGAAGAAAATATTAGACCTAATGTTTTTGTATGAAAGTACTCAATGTATGATAATAGTTTACTATCATTGTTAAGATACCTAGAAACATTTCCATGCTTTATTTTATTGTACCTTGTTATTGGACTTGATCAACCCAATAACTTTGTGCATATATTGAAAGATATGAAATCTTTTAGGGATAATTTTTACTTGTTTTCCATTCCATTATACTTGACATATAGGAAAAGAGGATACTCATGTAGTCTGGAATGCATGATTATCATCTTAGAATATATTTTAAGTATATCAATTATATAGTTCATGAATGAGTGACTACATAGTATGGGATATGTATGTCATTTCACTAGATATATGTTATTTCAACACATGATTTAATAATTTTATAGATTTAATGTTGAAGTTACATATATAAGATTTAAAATATCTATATTAAAGAAAATTGGTAACATGAGAGAAAATTGATAAGGTTGAAATATATGTGAGTAAACACATAGACTACCATTAGTTTCTTTGATTATAAATTCCTAATATTTATGTATGTACAACTCTTGTCATTGGAAAAAAAAAATGCTTTCTTGTGATTACTTAACTTAAAATACAATTAAGAAAGGGAGATATCTATGAATTAAGAGAAGAAAAGGATATAGATGAAGTAAATATATATACAATATTATGAAGAATAGTTATATTCAATATCAGTTTCTTTAGTTATTGAATAATGCTTTGTTGAGTTGTGATGTAGATGCTTCACATGTGCTACTGAGGACAACAACTAATTTATAAGGGGTGAAATGTTATGTGACTTTTTCCCCAAGAAGAAAAAATTGTGAATAAAAACCTTTAAAATTAAAGGGAGAATAAAGGATATTATGATTCTTTGATTAAATGAGATATTAATAAAGCATATGTGTAAAATCTCTCTTAAGGAGGTGGAAACATAATTATTTATTGAAATAATTATTAAATGGAAATCTCATGAAAGGGTGTGATGGTTTGTAAAACCACCCCTTAAAGTTTATATAAAGCATTTATGTGAGACTTGGAAAAAATAGGGAAAATATTTAAGATATGAGACAAGAAAGAAAAGAGGAAAATCAAGTGGAGCACATTGCAGGAATAGGGTTCCAGGTTAGCAAGTTGTGAGTAGGATGGAGAAGGGGCACTCCTACAATGGGTGTCCAACCTGGGGTACAAGTGCATGCACTCAGGATGGTCCTGGCCAGGGCATGGTTTTGTGGCACGAGTGTTGAACATTGTTCTAGTGGAACTAGCACTCATGTAGAGCAGTGAAGTCTGCTTTCCTCCTAGACTACTCACAGATAGAAGAGGCTAAACCAGGGACCATTCTAGCAATAGTTGGGGATTTCTTCTGCACATTTCCAAAGATAAGTATTAAAGCTTAATAAATTGTATGAGCAATAAAGTGTTTAAATGCTTGAGTTTATTGAATTAATAATTTATTGATGACATACTTGAATGTATTGAGTGGAATTATTGATCAAATTATTTAATTTCAAAGTCTTTACTTGAACTATAAATACTATATTAAAATTTTTGCATAAATTTTTGGGATTAATCTGTGGAAACAATTCAAATCATTGAATTTTTATATTTGAGAATTAGTTTCAATTCAAGTCTAATATTTTATTACATTGTTAATGTGTCATTGATAACAAGTATTATTTTTTACCTATTTTAGTTAAATTATTTTATACAACTACTCGCTTTCTCCCTTGTATAAAGGATTTGCATTACATCAAATAATCAATAAATTTTTTTAGGTCATCAATTGGATCATCTAGACCATAGTAGGAGGTCCCTTTGGAATTACCTCCAACTTATATAGTGAGTTTGGTTTTCCTTTTGAGTGGATTCCTATCTTATTTTTATTTCTCTCTAACTATAATGTTAAAGTTTTTAGTGGGGAATTTAGGTATCTTCCTCTTTTTCTCCACTTTCTTCTTCTTGGATTTTGTAAATTATTTTGTGGTGGTTGAGGTTTCTTGTTTTTCATTGAATTTTAAAATCTTTGAAATATCTTCACTTGTGAGTGTTATCTTTGTAACCTCTATACTTTTGAACTTCTTAAAATCTAATCTAAATTGAAGTCAAATTCTAGTTTTCTTAGCTCCTCTAATATTCTTCCTCCTTTGAAAATTCTACTAGAGTTATAAGTATTTAAAAAATAAATTTCTCTTATTTTACATGTCCATTTTTACCTTCCCACATTATTGAACACAAAGGAATAGGTGTTCCACCATTTGGGATATGGAACCTAGGAGGTTAGGTCCTATTTCACTCTTAAATCATTAAAGGTAACCCTAGAGGCTTCAACTCAATAGTTCAATTAAGCGAAGGAATACTATGGGTTTCCTTAGGTGTGATTAAAAGGGGATTCACCACTAAGAAAATTCTTAGAAAGAAGGAAATGGAAGCAATATGCAAATCTAGCAATTTGACCTAGAAAATGGAACTTAAAATCAAAATAATAAGTTGAGGATAAATAGAGAAGCACTTGGAAGACTAGATATGTCCAAAACAAGGTTTGCAACTTTGAAATTTTTACTTTTGAAGCTTACTAGGACTCATACACCAAACTAGGTGAATTAGTCTTGCTAGTAGAATCTGAGCAGAATTTGGAATCTTTTGTTGACAAATTAGGATCTACAGAAAATTGCTAAAAGTAGGTATACTGGGACTCATATGCCCAAGGTGGTGATTTAGACCCATTATTATGATTTTATCTCTTGTAGATTTCATCTTTTCCAATCTTCAAGTCCAAAAAGTTTGAATTACGATATGTAGGTGAGTTTCTGTGAAGATGACAACTTTGACAACTTTCTTCAAAATATCTTCGAGCTCCAAATCACCTATATTTGCAATCACACATGAAGAGGGAAAAATTTTGTTGTATTAGGGATAGGGGATTTCCTTGGTCAAACCCCATTTTGGTAATCAAACCTTGAAATGAAATGAAATAGAATGAAGGAATGATGAATGAACAATATACAATGTTACAACTCACAAAACCCTTAAAACAAAGCTACAAACTAGTGTGAAATGAATAACATGAGTGTGGATCTTGACTCTTCATTGAATGCTTAAATATTTTTCTTGAATGCTTTCTTGAATCATGAAACCCTACATCACAAATGTTAGCTCAAAAACACACATGATGTATGCATACTTTGGCATGATGCTTGGATATTGAATGCTGCTCCAAATGCTTAATAATTAACTATTGAATTCTCTTGAATTATCTTGTAAAATGCTCTCTTGAATTATCATAAGATCACTTGATCTTTCTAGGAGAAACTATATGAAATAACCTTATATTTATACTTGTTTATGCCATTTTTTTGAAATTACAACACTACAAGATGACATTAGATCTAGATAATAAAATCCCACCAAGAGCTTGATTTGAAGTAGTCCTAGCTAAATCGAGACTCATATGCTACCTTGGGTGTGTGAGTCTTGTGTCTTAAACAAAAGAAACAAACTCCAAAAAGTGTCTTGTTTAATGTGAAATTTGAAATCAGGTCCCAAAACTTAGGTGGGACCCATACACCCAAGGTGGTGTATGAGTACTAGATCACTACATCTAGAACACATAACCTCTAATATTAGATTATGATTTTCCATTTATTAACTGTTAGGATTATCCTAGGAAAGATGTATTTAATAAGGATTTTGGATGCAAAATAGGACCAAATAAGGCATAAAGAAGCCCAATTGTAGTTGGGAGGGCCCAAAAAAGTGTGAAAATGTAAAGGGATACAATTTTCTACACTACAATTATAAACTTGGTCTAGAACTTTAGCAAATCCAAAGGATCTAATTTTATATGTTGTAACTAAGGATAATTTTATCTATGTGACCTCAATGTCATAACTAAAATAATCCTAAAATAGCTCTTTGTGGGACACATTCTTCAAGTGTGAGATAGTAAGTTTTTTCATTTTTCTCTTTGGATTGAATGAATTCCTCTTATCAAAGGAATAAAATTTGAACCTCTAGATCTCATCAACTAAAGCTTTGGTATTGGGAAAATAAGTTCTAGTGTAATTGTTGATAGTAAAGGGAAATTGCACTCAATTTCTATGTTTCAATACCATGTCTTGCTAATATGCACATAACTTGTTAATTACAATAGCATAATTTTATCACTAATATATTTTGCAACCTCTATTATTCCCCAATTAGGCATCAAATTTTAATATATGAGATACTAGATAAATAAATAAAATATATTCCTTAGATTAACATTACCTTGATGGCTTCCTTAAAGAACATTTTATTGATGTATCCTTCCAATTTTATAATGAGGTGGATAGAGAAAAAAATCATTTACCCTTTTGAATTTCCCCTAGCTTTCTTTCAATACTAGATGAGGCTAATTCTCATGCACTCTAATTTTTCTTGATCCTTTCGCAATTTTTCCAACCCTTGTAAAACTTGGAACATGACTCTTTTTTCTGGAACATATATCATTTATAAGAATTCAAGTGGAACCTCTTTTTTTGGACTACACTTAAATTTTTAGTTATTTGTGGTCTCTATCACTAATGAGAGTAGGGGAAATAATTATTTTATTATCTTGTAGGATGGTGGTGATGAATTTGAACATCTATAGAGAGAATTAAAATTTGAGTGGAAATAGTATGATTATGTTCAACAATGTAACCATACCACTAATCTCCATATGGAAGTTTTGGACTTTACTAACCACCTTTTGTTGTAGACCCTTAGATATGTATTAGGATCCTCCTTATAGAACTTCCCCCCTTATTCATCTTCAAGGAAATTACTTCATTCTATTTAAGGAATTGGATTGTTTTGAAAATAACCTTTGGGAACAAATCTAGGAAGACTTCCTCTTTTAATATTTGTATGGTCTTCTTAGTTTTGAGGTTGCGATACTTTTTATAGGCCATGCTAATTTATAGGGATTCTAGTGAAATAAGAAATATTAATAATTTGTTAATTCCATTTCTATCCATGCACTTGGCTTAGTGTAAGAAAATCCCCATACATTATGTTCTTGAAATCCTCTAAGTCAAGTTCTTGAAATTCCATTTCTAGCTATGCACTTGGCCCAATACATCAAAACTAAATATAAGGAATTTTCTTAGTCTCAATCCATACCACTACCTTTCATTTTCTCATCCTTTCTTGGCACAAACTAGTATTATTAATTTATTAGATACAAAGTATAAACCCATTTGTCTACTATAATTTAAAAACCATATTATGCAATACATAGATGTACTCCTTAAATTAGAATGTGGATATTAACCATAAACCAAAATCCTTTGTTCATTTGATATAACATCTTCCAAGAAATCTAGAATAATCTCATTGTTATTCCCATGTATGAGGATCGTTTGAACTTTTTGAAGAGAAAAATCCTAGGAAATGTAATATAAGAAGGAAATTTTTTGGTACATATATTGTAAAAAAATGCAAGAGGGCATTTATAGACAAAAGTAGGAGCATCTAGTATATACATTTAACAAAATTTGTAGAAAACACAAGATATTGAGAACAATTAAAGCTAAAATTAAGCCATCCAATAACTCATTGATCACCAAAAACTCTTGAAATGCTAAAACAATGATTTTTTTTATAAAATATAGAAAAATAAGTTAATTTTAAAATAAACTCATTTTATTTTGATGTAGATAATTCTATTTAAGCCATAATAAATAAAAATAGGAATAAAAATGAAGAATAGAATTAAATGTAGACCTTCAACTTTAATTCACCAATTTCAAATAGCAAAATCATGAACCTCTCCTGGTGGACCAATATGGATGTGGAATTTAAAGTTATTAATTTCATTTGTAGCAATATATTAGAATAGAATCTTTTCCACATACATAATATCTATCAATATAAATATATTAAAAATTTGAAAATTCCAACATAATTAAGACACTTGTTATTGTAATACCTGACTTGAAACATATAATAGAATATGAAAAAAATCAAGTGTCAATTTATAGAAGAAATATTTTAAATTTTAACCACCAATAAGACTAAGAAACATTCCCCTAACATATAAATACATATCATAATATTAAAGTTGACATTACAATATTATAAATTCATAAAAGTTGGAATAAAATCAAGTGTCACTTTGTAGAACAAATATTTTCTATTGAAAAAACCAATAACACCAAGAAACATTCCCTAACGTACGTATAAATACATATGTATTCACACTGAAGTTGACATCACTATTATGTCAAATTCAAATTACAAGGATGGGTTCCCATATTAAAAGCTCAGAAGCAGAGCAAATTGACTTAATACCGTTAATCAATATAGAACATAGGGGAGAGGGCCCAATAGTCGTTCGGGGTCCAATAGTCGCGCATCCAATCGTAAATATAATACCCAATAGTCGTTTATATAATGTCTAATAGTTGTGATTTGACTACCCATAATTAAACAAAATGTATTCTTTTGATCTAAAAAACAACCAATCATGTGATACCACATCAGCGCTCAACTACTCATGATGTAATGCACGAGAATTGGTCTCACTATTTTTTGGGGCCTTTTTGGACACCTTGACAAAAATGCATGCTGATGTGGCATCATATTTGATGATGTGGCCCTGAAACCTTAGTTATAAGTAGAGAACTTGCCAAGTAAGCTACTGTAAAAAATTGGAAGTGATTTCAAATTTTGACGTAGGATAATTAGAAGCGTGAAGTTAGAGTGCACGACTACTAGGCCCTCTCCCCTAGTAGCACCTCTTCACTTTTAGAACCAAATAAAACCTCAGCTCTACGCCTTGTGTTTCCGCACTGGCTATCCATCCCCCATATTTTTTACCTGCTTGCATATGGTTCGAGGAAGAAATTACTGACAAGTTTGCACATGGTCCAAGTTCGCACGTTGGGGAGAGAAACGAGGAACGAAAGGCATATGGCACATCCATCCCATGGATCCATGCTGGGTGCATTTCTGGGGCTGGATAGCCAAAGGCAACAGCTATCCAGCCCTAAGAATGCACCAGGGCATGGATGTGCCACTCATGTTGCATACATACCATTAACTCAAATTCAAATCAAATCCTTTGCTGACAGCCTGTATTTATTCTCGTACAACGTGTCAATATATGTATGAATATTTATAAATATTAATACTATGTCCAAATATTTTGGAAGGTTTTTTTTACTTACCAATAATGTTACTTGAATTAAATTTTTATAATATATATGTTTAATAATATTTGAAAATGATTTAAATTATAATAATGTCATTTAAATTTAATTTTTATAATATAGATATATTTTTTACATTGTTTTATTTTATATAAAATAAATGAATATTTTTATGTTCAATAATTTTTGAAAATCGTCTAAATTATTAATAGTTTAAATTATTTGAATTGTATTTACATTCAATTTTTCAATTATTTTTATAATTTTGGTTTGGATTTGGATTATAAAAATATTTTCTATAATTTTTAATTTAAATTGTATTTAATGTCTTTTTTTATATGATTTATTTATATGGTGATTAAAATAGTACATTTCTAATTGATTATTTAAATGTTTAATAATTTTAGAAAATTAATTTTAATTTAGTCACATATTACATTATTAATTTTTATTTTTATTTCAAAATTATTAAACATTTAAATAATGAGTTAGGAATGCAATATTTTAGTCAACATATAAATGAATTATATAAAAAGATATACACTAAATACAATTTAAATTGAAAATTATAAAAATAATTTTTTTAAGTATCAAAACTTAAGGCCCACATTTCTTCTTCAAAAATGATTTTTTATTTTAATATGAAGCATGAAATCTATAAGATAAGTTAGATTCAAGATAATAATTTAAAGGGTAGTGTAAGCACTCAAAAGTAAATTAAAATAGTTTATAGAACCAAATTTATGACACTTCAAAAAATATTAAGAATTGAAATCATTTTATAAGCATATAAATAATTTACTTAGGAATGTAATATGCGACTAAACTAGCATACCTATATTTTAAAATGTATGTACCTGGACAAATATCTTTTGGAGGCACATATAATATAAATAAAATAAAATAATCCTTAAATAGCTCTAAAGTAAAAAGTAAAATAACTCTTAAGTAAATAAAATAACCTACGAGTGATAAAATAACATAATTATAATATTAATTGTATTTTATTTATAGTTGTTTTTAATTTTTCTAAATTTTATTTACATTTTAAAAGAGAATACTTGTTAATCCACCAAAAATATATAATCACCATGTTTTAAAATAGAAAAATTAACATTAATTATTTTTGAACAATAAGTTGGTAACTATCTTGACCTAATTGTGTGTTTTTAAATCAAGTTTTAATCACACTGTATTAGTATATCATTAAATATTATTAATAAATAATATATATATGCTAGTAGCATTCACAGTGAGACATGGAAGACAAAATTATTGTTAAGGTTGGGGTTAGCTTTAGGATTAGGGTTATGGTTACAATTAGATATATTTGGTTCATGAATAGGGTTAGGGTTAGGTTTATGTTTTGAAATTATAGTTAGGGTTAAAATTGAGTATCCAATTAGGGTTATAATTTTTTGATAAAATCAATATAAGGGTTATAATTGATCCCCAACCCTAATCATAATTGAACATGAATCCTAATTGAACTTAAACCCATATTTGAATCATAACCAAACTCTAATCATAACTAACTATAACCTAATTAAAATAGCTATATTTGAACCCTAACCATAACCCTAAATGAACACTTAGTTTAATTGAACCTTAACCCTAACCCTAGTTGAACCATAACCCTAATTAAACTCTAGCCCTAATTGAACCCTAACCCTAATTAAACTCTAGTTCTGATTAAACCTACCCTTAACCCAAACCCTATTTTCTCCTAACCATAGCTGAGTCCTAACCCTAACCCCATCCCTAACAATAACCATTACCCCAACCTATATCATGTAACTTATTGCTAACCCTAACCCGAACATATCCTTCACCCTAACTGAACCCTAACATAATGTTAATTCTTATTGAAACTTACCTAATTGAGGTTTAGGTTTCTAATACTAACTATAACCCTAATTAAAATAAGTATAACCCTAATAAAAAATGATATTTTATTTTAATGTGAAGCATGAAATCTAATCTATAAGATAAGTTAGATTTAAAATAATAATTTAAAGACTAGTGGAAGCACTCAAAAGTAAATTAAAATAGTTTATAGAATCAAATTTATGTCACTTTAAAAAATTAATAAGAATTGAAATCATTTTATAAGCATATATAATTTAGTTAGGAATGTAATATGTGACTAAATTAAAATTAATTCTCTAAAATTATTAAGCATTTAAATAATCAATTAGGAATGTAAAATTTTAATCACCATATAAATAAATCATATAAAAAAGACATTAAATAAAATTTAAATTAAAAATTATAAAAAATGATATTGTAACCCAAATCCAAACCAAAATTATAAAAATAATTAAAAATTGAATGTAAATACAATTCAAATAATTTAAACTATTAATAATTTAGACGATTTTCAAAAATTATTAAACATAAAAATATTCTTTTATTTTATATAAAATAAAACAATGTAAAAAAAATATATTATAAAAATTAAATTTAAATGACACTGTTATAATTTAAATCATTTTTGAATATTGTTAAACATAAAAATATTTTATATAAAATAAAACAATGTAAAAAATTATATTATAAAAATTTAATTCAAATAACATTATTGGTAAGTAAAAAAAACCTTCCAAAATATAATTTAGACATACTATTAATATTGATAAATATTCATACATATATTGAGAGGCTGTACCAAATGTGAATAAATACGGAGGCTGTCAGTAAAGGATTTGATTTGATTGATTTGAGTTAATGGTATGTATGTAGTCATTTTTGGGGCTGGATAGTGGTTGCCCTCCTCCAAACTCTTCCTTTGGTGTTGACCTTACACTTCTCCAATTTGGCGAGCTACAACCTAAATATTAGGTTTCAATGAAGGTTTTAGAGTATGTTTATTTAAATGAAAATTATGGCCAAGATCTTAATACTGAGCATATTTAGGTTTTAACATCTTTTATCCTTTGAAATTAAGTATTTATTAGCATAATTAATATATAATGTATATTTTATATAATAAAAAATAAATTATAAATAATATAATTATACTAATTATTATTATATATTATATTTTTTAACAAAATTATTATAATTAATAATTAATAATAATTATGGAATAGGATATCCCCTCAGCAATTCACCGCCAACAATTCACCCTTGTGGAAAATATTAATATTTTTAATAAAATCAAAGTTTTATGTCCTAAAGCTAATAATTATATTTTTATATAATACAAAAAATAATATATAAATATAATATTAAATATAATTAATATATTATATATATTTAATATAATAGTAATATAGATTAAATTATATATAATATAATTATATTTATTATTTTATATAATAGTGTATATATCCTATTATATTATTATTATATATTATACTCTATAATAGAAATTATTAAATATAAATATGAAATTATTATAATTAATATATTATATATATTTAATATAAAGAGATAAAGATAAATGGAGGGAAGAAAAGATATATATAGAGAGAGATAATTTGAAACATATGGATAGAGAGGGAGACAAAGAGATAGAGAGGTAGAGGGATAGAGAAATACAAATGAATAGATATATATATAGGGAGGGTAATTGATATATCTCTCCCTATCACTCTCTATTGTCCCTCTCTCCCCCATCTTCTCTCTGTCCCTTTATCCCCTTTCTTCTCTCTCTCTCTCCATCTTCTACCTATCTCTCCCCCTCTTCTCTCTCTTCCTCTCTCCCCCTCTTCTCTATCTCTCCTCCTCTACCTATCTCTCTCCCTTTATCTCTCTCTCTCTCTATCTCTCACCATATCTCCCTATCCCCTATCTATCTCTTTATCTCCACCTCTCTCTCCCTTTCTCTTCCCATATATCTCTATCTCTCTCTTTGTCTTCCCTATGATTTCTCTATCTCTCTCTTTCTCTTCTCATATATCTCCATATCCCCCTACATCTTTCTCCCTTTCTCTAGCTCCCCCAATTTATGTCTTCCTCTCTTCATCTCTATTTTTCTATCTCTTTTCCTTTCTCTCTCTCTCCTCCTCTAAGAGATATCGATGGTGAGATCGAGTGTGTGAGAGAGAGATATTTAAGAAGATATAGAGGAGGATAGGGAGAGAAAGGAAAAGAGATAGACAAATAGAGAGAAATATGGATAGGTAAATAGAGATGGAGAGAGGAAGAGAGAAATTGGGGGAGCTAGAGAAAGGGAGAAAGATGTAGGGTGACATAAAGATATATGAGAAGAGAAAGAGAGAGATAGAGAAATGTGGGAGGAGAAATAGGGAGGTAGAGATATATGGGAAGAGAAAGGGAGAGAGAGGTGGAGATTGAGAGATAGATAGGGGGATAGGGAGAGAGCGAGAGAGGGAGAGATGGGCAGAGATAGCGAAGAGGGGGAGATAGGAAGAGAGAGAAGAGGGGGAGAGATAGGTAGAAGAGGGAGAGAGAGAATAAATGGGATAAATAGAGAGAGAGAATATGGAGGAGAGAGGGAGAGATAAAGAGTGATAGGGAGAGATATATCAATCACCCTCCCTATATCTATATCTATTCATTTATATCTATGTATCCCTCTACCTCTCTCTATCTCTTTCCCTCCCTCTCTATCCATATGTTTCTCATTATCTCTCTCTCTCTCTATATATATATATATATATCTTTTTTCCCTCTATTTATCTTTATCTCCTTATCTCTTTATGTGACTATCTCTATCTATGTCTCTCTCATCTTCTCTCTTTCTCTTTTCCTTCATCTATTTTTTTCTATCTCCCTCACTATCAAGCCTCTTTCTATGTCCCTCTTTATTCCTCTATATCTCTACCTATCTATCTATATCTCTTTGTCTCCCTCTTTATCTCTTTGTTTCTATTTATCTCTCTTTCTATATCTATCTCTATCTTTGTTTCTATCTCTTCTCTTTTTTTCTCCATATCCCTCTTTTTATCCCTATATCTCTATCTTCATCTATTTCTCCTCCTTTGTCTCATTTTTTTCCCTCTCTTGCTCTCCTATTTTTCCTCTCCACCTATCTATATCTTATCTCTATCTCCCTCTCCCTTTTCTCTTCCTTTCTCTTTCTCTTTCTATATGTTTGTCACCTTGTGCAATGGGTACATTGAAGAGGTCTTAAAGTTGAGTTATCATATCCCTGATCAAATGGCATGCTATCTTGAGAATAACTACCCAAGGGCACATACCATCCTTGGATTGTTGACATGAAACAACCAATCAAAAGTTGGTTTCTCTTTTCTCTCTTATCACATAAAAGCCAAATAAATCTTGATTTGAAAACTGAATGGAAACATTCTATTTCCATTGGCAGTATTTTATGTCAATTTGATGACAACTTTCTTTTTTCATTCGCATTGGTTTATGTTTTAAATCTAAATGTAAATATCTCATAATCAAATAATACTTAATTTCTTTAAGGAAAAAATCTAGATTTGTCTAAATTTATTTCATTCCATTATTTAGCACTTATTATTAATTGTTTAATCTAGCCACATGCAACTAGAATTTGCAGCGCATCCATGCACAAACACATACTATCTAATGTATTAACATACATATAGTTTTCTATTGATGTTATCCTTTAACCTCCTTTAGGTGAAAGTGTTAGAATATATTCCTCTCTCTCTATATAGAATTGTCTCCTCCTCTATCTCGTTCTTTTTCCCAATCCCTCCACAGATCAATTAAACTATCAATTTTTTAATATATTAATTTATTTTATTCTATATAAGAATATAATATATAATAATAATAATATAACAGGCTATATACACTATTATATATAATAATAAATATAATTATATTAAAAATAATTAATCTGTATTACTATTATATTAAATATATATAATATATTAATTATATTTATATATTAATTTTTTGTATTATATAAAAATATAATTATTGGCTCTAGAACATAAATCTTTGATTTTATTAAAAATATTAATGTTTTCCTCAATAGTGCATTGCTGGTGGTGAATTGTTGAGGAGATGTCCTATGCTATAATTATTATTATTAATTATTAATTATAGTAATTTTGTTAAAAAATATAATATATAATAATAATTAGTATAATTATATTATTTATATATATATTTTTTTATTATATAAAATATACATTATATGTTAATTATGCTAATAAATACTTAATTACAAAGGATAAAGGATGTTAAAACCTAAATATGCTCATTTTTAAGATTTTGGCCATAATTTTCATTTTAATAAACATACTCTAAAACCTTCATCGAAACCTAATATTCAGGCTGCAGCTCGCCAAATTGGAGAAGTGTAAGGTCAACACCAGCGGAAGAGTCTGGAGGAGCGGAAACCAATAGCGGTGAGTGTGGGCACTGTATACCAAAAAATTCTGACAAGTACGGCTTCCTACAGCACACGGTTGTTGACGCACGGATGGTAGAGTATGCAGGGGCTGCAGGCATGGGCATCCGATGCCCCCATGACGTTTTGGGGGCTGGATAGCCTTTGCCCAGGGTCTGCAGGTATACAAGGATTGTCCTACTTCTGTGCGACAACGCTGATGACGAAAAGCAGATAAGTAACATGTGCCGGATGGAGGAGGATACTCGCAAAAGCCATAGTCAGTTAGGGAACGCGAGGATAAGCTTGTTCTGATGAAATGAAGCAACAGATGTATTTTGATGGGAGCAGAGTCTGCTGCTGCAGACGGAAGTTAGTTTCTGTCAAGTAAAATGTAAGGCTTGCCATGTTAGAGAGAGTGATTAGCCCTTGTCATCATCGGCGAAAATTTCTAAGCAAAATAACGGGTGGAAGTCAGGAAGTAGGAAGTATGTGAGAATCCAGTGTATAAAGACAAGAAGGTATCATCGTCTGGTGGTGATAGGTATCATCTATTGTACAATATTTTCCACACATTGCTGGGACACGATATGATATATGGCAAGTACATCCTTCGCAAAATTTCAAATTGCTATAAAAAGGATGTCTTGGTAAAATAGATATAAATATATGACTTATTTTATTTTAGAACTATTTTAGATTTTTAATTACATAAGTATTACAATCTTCATTTTTAGTATTAATTTATTTTTGAAATTTGTATAAACATTGAAATGAATGAAATATTGTAAAGTTCATGTTATATTATTTCTTATATTTGTTCTAAATAGTTAGTTTCTCACATGATTAGTTCACATAAATTTTGTTAGTAAATTAATTTTTAATATTTGATTTACAAAAATATCAAGGAAATGCAGTCATCAAATGATATATACCAAAAAATTACACTACTATCTAATGTTAATGGCTATTGATGATATAGAAAAAGTTAAAGTGTTGTTTTATGGTATGAAAAATCTAATGTGATGTGACAAATAATTAAAGGATTATTTATAAGGCCTAGTCATTGCATTATACTTTTTATATGGTTAGTTAGTATTAGAATATAATTTTCTCATAAGTTATATTATTTAGTTAGTTGGGCATTATTATGTTTTGTATTTAGTTTTCTAGAAGCTTCTTTCTTCTAGAATTATCTTTGTATTTCTTTAAAATACTTATTGAAGATGTATGGAGGTTGTCTTTGTTGACAATAATCTCTTATAAATTTTAATTTTATGTACACTTATATCAATTGGTATCAGAGGCAAAGGATATCGACCTTAGGTTTTTTCTACTTGAAAGTTTGATTAACCTCTATAGGATTTCCCCCTTCTAATTTTCATGAAACTAGAATCCTTGTGGATTTCCTTTGATACTCCCTTTGAGATCTTCATTTGCAGCCCAAGATCTTATTTTTTTGAGGTTTCCTTTAACCCCTTTATTAGATCTATATTCTCTTTTCCTCAGGTTTCATACTTTGAGACTTTACAACTCATTTTTTACTTCTTTTGAGTGAATTTTGTGAATTTTAACAACACCACATATTTTGTTAGAACAGAAAAATATACTAAGAGGGAGGGGAGTGAATTTGTATATTCCTCAAATTAATCCAAATTAATTTTAACAATAAAAAATTATTAATGCCTTAACTAGGCAAAGAATTCAAAGCACAAAAACACAACAACATTATAAGATTTACATGGAAAACCGAACAAGGGAAAAACCATAGTGAGAAATTTTCTTAGAGCTACTATCCAAATCCAGCCTCATAAAAATGAAACAAGATTTAAAACATAATTTTATGGCTTCAACCAAAGGAAGTTTACAAATCCCTATCAAAAAAAAACTTACAGAGAGAGACTATAACCTCAATATAAATCCTCAATGAATTTGAGTGACCAACAACCAAGTTACAACTCCTCTACTCCCTCTAGCTCACTGCCTTCATCACACTTTCATTTTGCTACCTTCAACTCACTACTTTTGACACTCTTTCTTCATCTCATAAACTTCCTTAAACATATATACACTATTTCCTTTAGCTCACGTCCTTCAAAAAACACTTAAACACTTTTTATTTTAGCTCACTACCTTCAACACTCTTAAAATATTCCCTCACACATTCACACTATTAAATGAACAAGACAAATAAGAGAGGGGTGAATCAATTGTATAAAATTAAAACATCAAAACCTTTAATAGTAATCAAATGTACATGCATTCATCAAACCTTTAATCTATTATAATGTTTAAACATGAAAAGAAGATAAAAAAAAATTGAAACAACCAACACCATACACAAGAGAAGATTAGATTTATGTGGAAAACCTAAGGAGAGAGAAACCACAATGAGGATTATCTCACAATATAATTAATTGTAAAATCAATACAAGGGGTCACTACCAGAATAGGACACACTATCTAAAAAGGCTCGTAGTTAGGGCTCACTACTACAGAAAGAAAAAGAAGATAGAAGAGAAATGTTACATAGAGAACAAATTCTGAATGCAACAAAGAATCAAGCACAATAGCTCCAACATCTTCATAGTCTTATTTGAATGATTGTGGACACCTTCAGCTCACTACATTTAGATGTTCAAATTTTTGAAGTTTGCACTACTCTATTCAAACTCACATTCTACTCTTCAAAAATCCACATAACTTGCATCACACACATCTATCCATTCTATCTTATCAACCTTCAACATCTCAACTCATACTTATACTATCCTCAACCTTGAAAAAATTCTCTAAGGTCAGCTATACACACTTCACAATTTGCAATTTCAAATTAGGTTGGCAAGGATAAACATTCCCACAGTGGATAGGAATGAAATTCGACCAAAAAAACACTTAAATAGGACTGAAATTAACTCACACAACATGCTGCAAATTCATTAATACTTGAACATCTTTGAGTGTTGTGTAAACACAAGGTCGGTTATTACCTATGAAAACGCATTAAACTTTGAATTACACACTTCCTTTGAACAATTTGAAACTTTTAGACAACAAACTTTTCTTGAACATGATCCAAGAAAATTTGAGAAACCAACAAACTCATTTGCAACAAATCTCATTTAAAGATTATAAACATATTGTTTATCTAGACAACACTACTAAACACTGCAATACTTTGTAACTTAGAAGACCCTCCAATATTCCTAACCATGAATCCTCTTGACATAGATAAGAGAACAAAAACATCAACTCACCTTCTGAACTACAAGTCCTAAAAATCAACAACAAAGGAATATAGAGTAAATACATTTTTGCTAGACACTATAGTACACAACACTTTAAAACCAATTCAAAAATTTGTAAACAAAATTTCCTTTGACCAACAATCCACAAGCTAAAATTCTAGATATAGAAACTTTGTACATCTATAACCAACATATACAAACCAAAAAATAAGATCTTCAATTTGGAAGGAATGTGAAGCAAAACTGGAAAGCCTCTATAACACCCAATTTTCTTATTTTATTAATATTCTTAGTATCATTAACATGTGAACCATAAATAGAAGCTTATAAAAGAAAAAAATAAACTCTTCTCAACCACTGTACTACTATCATCAATGAAAACACAAGATTTTTGACATCAATGAAAACACCTTCATACTTGCAACACACAAAAATTATTCAACCTTCAACACACTGTTTTTGACATATACATTGAAAACTCAATGCATTAATCAAATCATAACACCACACCCTTGATCACATACTTTATCTTCCATTTATATCATTTGTAGGTTTCAACATTTTTCTGCTCTTCACCCCAAAATGAAACATATGACATGAAACATGCAACAACCACAAAAATAGCTCTAGAAATATCCACCTGAAAAGGAAATTAAATGTAGTCCAAGCTAGGAGATAAAAAAGACATATTTTACATCTATGCACAATCCCATATTAGCACACACCAGAAATTTTTTGATGAAAACAACTCAATATACCGAGTTGATCTAGAAAACATTTAACCCTCCAAACATTCTACAAACCACAAGTGGTACTAGAGATACTAGATAATATCATGTAGGTCATATTAAATCATTTTATGATATTCAAATACATTCACATGTACTTCCTTTATAACTTCATGATATTTTATGTTGACATAGGTAAATAGTCACAAATAAAAAACAAATCTAGCAAACCTAGAAATAACATGGTTGAGATAGAACATTGAAAACCTAAATTCTGATACACAATAACGTCTAGAACTTGAAAAAAAAAAACAAATTGATGGTTTTAACTCATCTTCCAAGGTGCAAGACTATAACATCAAATGTGAAGAAATACGAAGCAAATTTCTTAGAACCTTCTTGACTGTAACATCATAGTCTTCACTATGCTAGCTCATGAAATATTCCTAGTAACTTCTATCTTTTGGAAACAATATTATACATTCTTTACACATGCTTTTGTCAAACCTCCAAACTACAAGGCCACGCCTTCAAATGTGAAGAAATATGGAGCATTTTCCAAAGTTTTTTAGTACACCTTCCAAGGCCATATACTACATGAAAAACTTTAATACATTCTTCCACAACATATGTAATGTTACACCTCAAGCGATAGGGAATAAAATCATAACAATTATAATACTCTTCCTTAATATGAAAAAATGAAAATTTCTTCATATCAACATTCAATTATTCATGAGCATAATAGATATGGTATAACTATGTATAACACACTCAATAGTTCACAAGGTCCTTATGACCAACATAATGATTGTATCACATACAAACCTCCAAATACTAGTACTCTATTTCCATTAGAGATAACACCTACAACAATATATATTTTGTTGACATTAATTGAAACACCTACAACATACTTGTAACAAACTCCCCATTTGGCATTGATGGAAACTCTGACTAGATATGCATTTTCTCCCACTTTGACATCAAGGATAAAGGGCTCTGAGTGGTCTTTCTTTATGATTGAAGTAATATAGAAGCTCCCCCTATCTACCTACCCATCTAAGAGGTCCCTCATCAATCTAGGGATAATGATATGTGTTCAATTTCTCCCCATAGATAGATGCACCAACTATGTATATAATTAGGAGGGGCAACAACCCCTAAATTTTATCTGAGTTAATCAAATGTATCCTTTGAAAGTGCCTTGGTAAATATGTTTGTAACTTGATCCGTTGTGAGCACATACTCCAATCTTACTTCTTGATTCGTAACTCTCTCCCTTAAGAAGTGATACCTGATAGATATATGCTTTTTTCTAGCATTCATCATTGGATTCTTTGAAATATTGATGGCGATTATATTATCAAATAAAATTAGAATGGCATCATTATATATCATCTTGATGTACTTCAAAATTTTCTTCATCCATAACACTTGGGTGTATTAGGATGCTCCAACAATATACTTAGCTTTTGCTATTGATAAAGACACTAAGTCCCACTTCTTTCTAAACCAAGAGACCAATTTATCTCTCAAAAAGAACACTCCATCATTGGTTCTTCTCCTATCATCAACACTTCTAGCCCAATCACCATCAATATATACATTTAGGGAAAACCATTACCCTTTTTATACCACAATCCATAATTTGGAGTGCTCTTCAAATATTTGAATGCTCTTCAAATATTTGAATATCCTTTTGACAACCTTGACATGTGTTTCATTTGGATTGACTTGAAATCTAGTAACTAAGCAAACACCATGCATACTATAATTCCTTGTTGTTGTTAAGAATAGTAGGCTCCCAATCATATAGTTATACAACATCTGATTAGTCATTGGTGACTCATCATCCTTACTCCCATAGTAAATTGTTAACATTAGAGTGCTTAGTGGTTTACAATATTCCATTCCAAAATTCTCTAGTATTTCCTTGACATACTTTACTTGAGAGGTAAAAGTCCTATCATCCAATTGTGCAATTTTTAGTCCAAGAAAGAATGATAACTCACCTATCATAGACATTTCAAATTCCTTTTGCATTTCTTCAACAAACCTCTTTCACATTTCATCATTTCCATCAAAATTTATATCATCAACATATACAACAATAATTAGAATTTTTTCATCCTCAATTTTAATAAATAGATTACTATCTACGGTACATTTCCTGAAGCCTTGTTGGAGTAGGTACTTATCTAACCTTGTGTAACAAGTAATAGGTGTTTGTTTTAGACCATACAAAGTCTTCGTAAGTCTGCAAACCATTTTTAGATGCTATGATCGCTGAAATCCACTAGGCTTCTCGATTTATACTTCTTCTTCTAAATCACCATTCAATAATGTAGAATTCACATCCATTTGATACACTTTTGAAACTTTTGGGGATAAAATTTGTAAGAAACATAAACATAACTTCCATTCTTACCACTAGAGAAATTTTTTTCTCAATGTCAATTGCTTCCACTTGTGAATAACCTTTGCACAAAAGCCTCACTTTATTTCTCACAACCTCTCCATCTACATTTAATTTATTTTTGAACACCCATTTTTTTCCTATTACATTCTTGTCTACAGGTCTTAGCACTAATTCCCATGTTTTATTTTTCTCTATTTGATTTTGTTTGTCTTACATTTCTTGAACCCATCCTTCATCCTTGATAACATCAAAAAATTTCTTTGGTTCTATTCTTGATAACAAAGAGAAATTTACCTATTCATTTGTTCTTGCAAATTTTCTCCTAGTCGACACACCTTCATTCTTGTCTCCAATTATTTAATCTTTTGAATGATTATTTTGGACATACTTAGCTGGAGTCTTGTAGAGTTTCACCCATGCTTCTTTTTTCTACAATTTCTTCTTCTTCTTCTTTTTTTGAGAAGGTTTTCTCATTAGTCTAACAATTGTCTAGATCATGTTTTCTTTATGTGACTTTTCATCAACTCTATCATTCACACTTTCAACAAAATCTTCTCCAATATTTTATTCAAACACTTTTAAGCTTTTCTCCTAGTTGAGTACCTGAGAAATATTCCTTCATCAAATCTTGAGTAAAACATTCCCAAACCCTCTTCATCTCTTTTGATAAAGCATATTCTTCCAATTTTTTTGAAATACTTGACAGTTTCTAGTCTTTCATATCAAATCTCATAAGGAATTTTGGGTGCTATCCACCCTTAGATGACATCTCTTAAGAATTTAGATAAAAGAATCTATTGATTTTTTCCAATATACATAAATTAACTTAGATTCATTCAACACCATTCTTGCCATCTCTTGAAAAATTCTAATCTTTCTTTCTACTGCTCCATTTTGCTGAGTTCTAGAGGAAAAAAGGCGCTTCTTTATCCCATGTTCTTCTCAAAATTCCTCAAACTTATTTGGTGTGAACACCACCTCTATTAGACCTTAAAAATTTGATTCTAGCATTCATTTCATTTTCAACCATTGACTTGAAAATACTAAACCTACTAAAATATTTTGAATTTGATTTTAAGAATGTAACCCAAGTCATCCTAGAGAAATCATCAATGAGTAACATGAATTATATTTAACCTTGAAGAATTTTTGTCCTAGTGGGTCCACATAAATTAGTATGAATCTGTTCCAAATGTGTTGTGTAAGAATACTCCTTGGTCTTGAACCACATCCTTTGTCTACTTCCTAATCTAATATATTTACATGAGGTGCTTGTAGGCTTGACAAATTTTGGCATATCTCTCACTAATTGGATGGATATAATCTTCACAAGATTATCAGAAACTCAAAAACAAAGCTTTAAGTTATGATAATTGTAGTGCAAACAGTGCATAGGAACTGATTCACCCACGGTGGCGAATCAGTCCCAGTAGGGATTTTCTTAAAAGAATTCAAAAATTTTAATTTTTTTAAAAGATTTTTATGTTGTATGATCTGAAAACTAAGTGTAAATTCCAATTTTGTTTGATTTTCAATGAAATGAGATGCAAAAATGTAAGTTATATATGAACTTTCACTAATGCAAAATTAGAAATCCTAGGATGTCAATTAACTAATGCAAACCCTAATGCAATGTTAATGCAAGCTAAATCTAGGATGACAATGCACTAAGAATGAGCTTTATGATGTTCTAAATGTAGGTTCACCAAAATGAAAGGTTGAAAATTGTTGCTTTCTTCTAGGGTTTAAGACCTATGATGACAATATTCACTCTCTCTCATTTAAGAAAAAACCGTAGAGATCTCAATGCAAAGCAGAAAGAGATTTTGCAATAAGGTTTTTCTAAGGGTTGAATTTATACTAATTAGGGGTTCACCAACAAGTTGAGACTTGGAAAGACAAATGCAATGCAAGTTGTAATGTTGAATCCTAATATGATGAAAAATCTAACTAAATAAGAAATGCAAATTAAACAAAACAAAAAGCTATAGAATGGAATGTGTGCACCTGGGAATCTGGAGATGACTAGAAGGAGGTATGAAATACTAGAAATTCTTTCTTTAACAGTGAATCAAAATCATTGTCCAATCTAGGTGAATCAATCCAAAATGTGGGTTTTAATGCAAGAACAAGAATCTACCAAATGGGTATCCAAATCTGCAAAAAACCTTATTTTTGACCAAAAATGGTACTCATTTACCAAAAGTGGCAAATCTGTCTGATTAGGATTTTTGGATATTCAAAGCTTGAATCTACTCTTCTCAGTCTGCTCAATCTATTTCTTTAGGTTTTTGAATTTGAATCTATGTAAATCAACTTGTAGGTAATCTCCAATGTTCTCCAATGCTTTGATGCAGGAGCATCCAGTGGTGTGAGGGCAATCTTGCATCACCCAAAGGATGATTTCCATTTTTGTTCCTCTTGTTTTCTTTTTGTAGATGTTTTTGTATTTCTGGATACCCTTTTCGTCGAATAAGAGTTTCCAACTTTCAGAACTACTTTTCTGTTTTTTCTGCTCAACTGCTATTTTTAGCAGGTTTGCATTTGAAGTCGTGGGAAGACAGAAATTTATGGGAAGGTTCAAGATGGAAAAATACACAGTCTGGTGAAAGAATCAGGTCAAGATCATTCATGACTTGAAAGTTATTCAAGTTCCATTTTGCTTTTTGCCCTGAAAAACCTTCCGAGCTCTTGAGGCACCAAACGATCCCGGATGGGCCTGAAAATTTGGAAACGCCAAAGTAGTCCCAAAGGCCTACTTTGTGGAAAATCATCTTTTCGAGAGCTTTCGAAAAGGTATTATCATTGAAGATCCGACGGTCGGATTAAAAGTTATGGCTGCCGGAAGTTGGTGCATATTTTAGAAATGTGCTAATTTTCAACTGTGAATTTAAACTTGAATTTCAAATTGTAATTTTGGCGCCAAACCGTCAAAAATCTTATCTCAAAGGTTGTTTTTGGTTCCAAACCAAAATGGGTCTATTTAGGGGCTTGTTTCTGATTTTTGGGTAACTTTTTGGAAAAGAAGTTCGCATGCTGCGAAAGGGGGATCTGGGTAATTTTCTGTAAGTCTGTAATTTGCATGTAATACAGAGCTTGGGGATTTGAGATCCTCTGCATGTAAGAAGCTCAATATTTATGAATAAAATATTATTCTCTGTTTTGTGAGTGTATTTCTGTGTCTCGGGTTTGCTCCCTCGTCAGGTGGTATCAAAGCAGGTTTTCTTGAGTGTGTGAATAGATCGCCGATCGTGAGGCAGTTTGCACCAGGACCGTGGTTGTGTGTTCAAGATCTTCAAGATGCCTCCAAGAGTGATGCCTGGTAGGCGTGGTGGTGCCAGAGGTGGTCGAGGTGGTAGAAATGCTGATGGAAGAGATCCATTGGCAGCCGAGGGTTTCAGAGCCCTCCAGAGACAAATTGATGCGTTGCAAGAACAGATGAGAAGAGGGTTAAACTCGGGAAGGAGAGGAGAAAGTGAGGATGAAGACAAGGTGGAAGATTCAGATGTAGAAGAGGAAGAAGAATTGATCGATCAAGATCAGATGCGGTTGATAAGGGCCATTTCAAAGATCGGAAAAAGACCCAGAATTGAAGTCCCCAGT
>VDFB02281492.1:677885930-678034363 GCA_007258455.2 Sequoia sempervirens
GTTCCAGGAGATTATTTCTGATAACGTACCTGAGGGTTTACCACCAATGAGGAAGATCAGTCATCAGATTGACTTGATCCCTGGAGCTAGTTTGCCAAATAAAGCAGCTCACAGAATGACTCCTGCAGAGAATGAGGAGCTGAATGCAAGTTCAAGATTTGTTGAGGGAAGGGTTTGATTCGAGAGAGTTTGTTTGCAGTGACTCCGCAGCATTAGCACCAAGAAGCTGGGGAGGAGGATGTACACTCCGTGAGCCAGCAGCTATAGATAACAATCAAGTACAAATTTCCTGCCAAGGATGGGTGACTTGATGGGATTGGTTTGAGCGGAGCCGCAGACTACAAAGATTGATCTAAAGAGCCGATACCCGCATCCGGACTGTGAGGAGATAGCCTGGAAGACTTTCATGGTCACAAAGAGGGTCCAGACGGTGGTTAAGGTCATGCCTTTTGGCCAATCTAACGCACTGTTATTAGTCTGGCGCGCTCATGAATGAGGTACTAAAAGAGTTTTTAGGGAATTTTGTCATTGTCTACTTAGATGATATTTTAATATTTAGTAAATCCATAGGTGAGCATTTGATGCATATTCGTAGAGTCTTTGAAAAGTTGAGAGAAGAAAATTTGGTTTTCGATTAATCTAAAGAAGGTGGTTTTAAGAAATAAAGAGTTATGCACTTGGGGTTCGCTGTCCCTGTAAGGTCTAAAGATGACCCAGAAGGTGAAGGCTATTCGAAATTTGGCTCACCCCAAGAACTAACGAGGTGAGATCTTTCCATGGTTTCATGCTTTTATAGAAAGTTATTTAGAAACTTCCAGAGAGTTTTGTGCACCCCTTGATCGAAACAATTTAGGGAGGAAGAGTTCAAGCCAGCACTGGAGCAAGAAAGAGTTTTGATTTATTGAAGTATAAGACAAAGCAACCAAATAGCCTCCCATTTAAATACAAGTGTTTCTTGTGGATTGTGATGCTGTTGGTTGTTACTGAGCAGTTGATGAGCCAAGAAGGTAAAGCTTCCATTGCCTATTTTAGAAAAATTAATGGATGTAAAGAGAAAGTACTGGTATGATCAGAATTCTGCACAGTTCATATTTAAGAAATGGAGACATTATTCATACAAAGAATTTGTTTTGTTTATCGATCATCAAGCATTACAAGATCCGAGTAGTCAGAAAGCAAATCAGTATATGAAATGGGAATTTTTTGCAGTTATACCTTTGTTTTTGAACATAGGGAGTGCAAGTCAGCTGAGAAATAGTGTATGCTTTAAGTAGGAGGCAAACATTGTTGATAGAGATGCAGATTGAAGTGGTTGGGTTCAATGAACTCAAGACATTATACCTGAAAGATCCTGATTTTGCAGAGGCTTGGAAAGCTTGCAAGGAGCTTGTTACGGTTGACAGGATGAAGTGGCTAGATTTCATAATCCAGATGGTATGTTGCTATGGGAAGCCACTGTGTATTCTCGAGGGAGTTCCATGAGGAGAACCCGTAGCGAGAAGAATGGAGAATGGCAAGGACACTTTTGGTCGATATATTCACTGCCATTGTCGTTGAGCATTATTATTGGCCCCGCTATCGCCAAGATGTGAAGCAGTTTGTGCAGAAAGCTGCAAGGTGCGCTCGGCGGACAGTGAGTGAGCTGGCTGATCAAGGTCACCTCACTGCACTGTGAGAGGCCATGGAGGATATAAGATGGATTTTGTTCTGGTTTCCATGACACGTAGAGGAATGGGATTGAGTATTTGTGGTAGTTGATAGGTTTCAAGATGCATTACTTCATCCCATGCCAAGACCCATGTGATGCGTACCCACATCGACTTGTTCTTCTCGCAGAGGTGTAGAGACTATTGTCCGCCAAAAGTATAGTCCGCATCGTGATACCAAGTCTGGCGATTTCGAGGACCTGTGGTGCTGGAAGATAGAGTTGAAGTTTAGTTCAAGCATATCCACAAACCGGCTGGGCGCATTTGGCGTTGTAAATAGGTGTCCGTAACCCATCGGTACGCTGCTTGGTAGAGATAAACCTAAGGGATGGGACTTGATTTTACCCCAGGCAAAATTTTCTTACAACAATTCTATCAACAGAAGCACTGGTAGATCACCATTCCAGATTGTGTATGGAGGTAGCCCCAGAACAGCTCCAAAATTGAGGAAGATGGATCAAGAGAGCAAAAACTAGTGTCAAGTCAAGAATTTAAGTGTATATACATCAAGAATATACATGAGAATGTCGAACATACTACAAGATGAATATGCGGAGGCGCTAAGGTGATCAGAAAAGGAGATAAGGGAGTTTTATATCGATGATGAAGTGATGGTCCACTTGAGGAAAGAAAGGTTTCGTGAGGGAACCTATAACAAACTCAAGATGAAGAAGTTCGTCCGTAAAATTCAGGAAGAGGCATGAACTGTGTTCCATATGAGGTAGAAAGTTTCCGTGATGTGGATTCAACATTTGCGGTTCATTACTTCAAATTTGACAGAGTATCATGAAGGTGGCATGTAGGAAATACCAACAATTGAATAGTGTGGTATTCAAACATCTACTTCAAAGAAGAAGGAGAATGAATAAATCTTGGATAGTCGTGTGGGAAGGAGTACAAGAAATAGGTAGTATGAAGAATATCTGGTGAAATGGAAAGGAAGGCCTATGGAAGATTCTTCTTGGTTGTCTGGGATGCGTAGGTTGGACTGCTTCGGGGTTTTCTCAATCTGATTCGAGACGTGATTTTGGCTACTTTCAAATTTCAGTGTCTCACGTGAGCATCCAGGGTGTAGGAAATTCTGATCACCCAAAGGATGATCAGCTTGTTCCTTGTTTTTTTAGATGTTTTGTATCGATACCTCATTTCTTACTGGTATCAACCTTTAGAACCATTGCTCATTGGGGTCCCGTTTTAAAGTGTGTTTCATACCGCAGTTTGGAAGACAAAATTTATGGAAGGTCTAAGATGGAAAATACACACCGTGAAAGAATCAAAGTTAAGATTATTCATGACTTTTAAGTTATTCAAGTTCCAATCCTTGCCCGAAACCTTCCGCTTCCGCTTGAGGCACCAAATTAAGATCCCGTGGATGGCCCAAAAATTTCATGAACAAAGTAGCTCACCAGTACTACTTAAGGAAAATTGTATTTTGAGAGCTTTCCTCAAATGTATTATCATTGAAGATCCGACGGTCTGGACAAAGTTATGGCTGGGTTAGTACATTTAGAATGTGCTAATTTTCAACTCAGGAATTTAAACCCGAATTCTAAACTGTAATTTTGGCACCAAACCGTCAAAATCTTATCTCGAAGGTTGTTTTTGGTTCCAAACCAAAATGGGTCTATTTAGGGGCTTGTTTCTGATTTTTGGGTAACTTTTTGGAAAAGAAGTTCACATGCTGCGAAAGGGGGATCTGGGTAATTTTCTGTAAGTCTGTAATTTGCATGTAATACAGAGCTTGGGGATTTGAGATCCTTTGCATGTAAGAAGCTCAATATTTATGAATAAAATATTATTCTATGTTTTGTGAGTGTATTTCTGTGTCTCAGGTTTGCTCCCTCGTCATGCTTGGTGACAACTTTGAAAACTTTCTCCAACCTTTCTCTTCAATTTTTCTTCAATCAAAACCTAGAAATCACACACAGACTATAGCAATGAAGTGCTACAAACATGTATGATATGATTCCAATGGGTGTAGATCTTAATTCTTGCTTGAATAGGATTGATCTTGATTTGAAATGCTAGCTTGAATCATAAACCATACATCACAATTGTTTGCTCCGAAAAAAACATGATGCATAAAGTATTTGATATGATGATTGATGCTTGAATAAAGCTCTAGAATTCTTGATAATCTACCATTGAAGACTCTTGAATCCTCTTGTGAACTTAAACTTGGTATTATGAATGCTCGAGCACAAAAGTCTTAGGTGAAAAATGAATGAAGAAACCTTGTATTTATACTTAATTATATAGGAAACCTAAAAATTATATACAAGCTGACATCAAATCTAGGAAGATAAAATCTCACCAAAATTTTGAATTAATTTTGATTTTGGGCCATAGAGGACTCATTCAACCAAAGTGGTGAATGAGTCCCATTAGGCACAATTTATGGGACCATTTTTAAAAATGCTTACAAAGGTGTGAAACTATGTTCTAACCCATAAACCTAGGTGGGACTCATTCACCCAAAGTGGAGAATGAGTCCTAAATCATTAAATATAGGTCCACTCAACCAAAACACCTGAATTATGATTGGTTGTTAATTTATGTCAGGATTATCCTTGAAAAGATACATTAAATGGGGGCTTGTGGATGCAAAACAAGGCCAATTAAAGCATAAAGAAGTCCAATTATTAATGAAAACCCTAGAAAAGTGTGAAAGTGAGTTACAAAACTTCACACCACTTCAAATAAGACAATATTAAGGTCTATTTTGGTTAAAAAGAGGTTCATTAGTTTTAGTTAATTGATAAAATCCTAGAAAAGTGTGAAAGTGTGTTACAACACTTCACAACACTTTATTAAGGTACCATTTAAATTCATTAGTTCACAAGGGCTAAAGACCTAATGCGAATGTGTTGTCAGACACATTACAACACTATTAAATCAAGGCATCATTAGGCTCAATTCTACAAGGAGGGCCCAAACAAGTGCAAAATTGTCACTGATGACATTTTTTGAAAATACACTTGTATTCTCCCATGAATGTAGGTATGATATAAAAGGAAATACTAGTATGTTCCAATAACTTTGTGACTTCTTCAATATTCTTTTATTTTTCTTTCTTGACATGCAAAAAACTTTTAGGTTCAAATTTTGTCTTGATTGTATACACTTTGTTATAAATATGAGCAATGGTAATGTAACTTGGTTGTTGCAAAAAAAATTCATCATTGATTTTCCTATTAGGTGGTTCCAAGATAAATATGAGTTTATTTTGAAATTTTGGCTTTTGTTAGGGTGGATAAATGAAAAGTTTAGATTCAGGAGGTGCAATAATTAAAGGATCTCTAGGACATGTTGAGAGGGTTCTAATGTTCATAGCCTTGAAAGATTTATCATTATTTTCACGATCTATTAGTGAAGGAGAGTCTAATCTAACTTCATCATCCTCACCTAAGGAATTACTATTTTCAATGTTCACATTTTCTTCCACCATGATATCCTCTCTTGATGAGACCTTGCACTTATCCTCTCTTGAAAACAAGATGATACCATTTGCAATTTTCATTTGTTGGGGACATTAAGCATGATATTCCATAAGATGATACATTGCACAAACTAAAAAAAATCCCTTTGAACATTCCTTATTTACTATTTTACATTTACAATGTCTATGAGTGTCAAGCATATGAAGTTTTTCTTACCTCATAGAACTCAAAAATAATTTTCATGTGGCACCTTATTAAAGTTATCAGGAGGTATAACTTTGGTATGGTTTATTAGGAAGCCCATTCTGAGGCATGACCTTCCCCATAGCCACCTACATGTGTGAGCATATATCTACCATATGTGTCTCACCTTCTAGGATTTCTAACCCAGTGGACAACCAAGAGTTTTGTTGCCTCAAAGTGACTATGCATTTTTTGACAAACAAAATAGACCTAATCCACATCATGTTGGAAAAATGGTCAAAGCTTGATCCACCTTTTATTTGTGCTCATTTACACTTCTCTCCCTTCTAGTTATTTCCACTGCATGATCATGTATCTTTTTTTGCTACAAACTATTCACCTTGTGTGTGTCCTTTTGAACTTCTATTAGTTTGACTAAGGATCTTGAATCTTGGGGGCTTCATTGCTTCCTCATTCTTTTTTATCCTAGACCATTCACATTGGTATGAGTGGACCTCTCTTGATTTTCTACTTTAGTGTGATTTTGAAGCATGTTCATCCTCTCACTAAAGTGGGGGCTAAATATAGTGTCGAACTATGCATGCTTCTTTCTTGACATGGGAATAATTCATGATAAATTGGACTTAGTGAGTATTTCATCTAGTGTTTTGAGGAATTTTATGCATCCACACTAGGTCTCGAACCCTTGCAAATGCATTTATTGATGTCTTGTAAAAGTGTTGTAAAATAATTTCACAATTTCTAATATGTAATGAACCCATTTTCCCTTAATTCAACATTGTAAAATATATTTAATTGCATTATTTCATTAATCCAAAAAGCTTGTAAAATAAACTTAATGTTAATCTAGTGTTGTAATGTGTCTTACACATTCAGATTGGATGTGTCTTTCTAGGCTATGTGGACCTCATTTAGTGTTGTAAAGTGTATTTAATCACACTTTCACATTGAATTTTGTGTCCCAAGCCCTAATTGACCTTTACATCATCATCAATAGGCCCCTATGACCCCATATTGTGCATCCCGAGACATAATTTAATGAAATAATTGACAAGGTCATCATATAAATCTAATTTTCTTATCTCCTAACCTTCTAGATAGTAGAATGAACCTTGTGGGACCCATTCACCCTTGATGGTGAATGAATCCCATTTGTCCCATTTTTGGGTTTTAAGTGAGAAAAAGTAGAATTTAAGTTTATTATTCTTTCATGTTGTCCTTATGGATCCAATTAACAAGAAAATAAGGTGAATTTCCTATAAATACAAGCTTCTAAACCCTAGTTTTCATCTCATCTCATCTCATCTCATATATTCATTATTCACTCATCACTCATTATTCTTCTCAAGCAAGCTAGGGTTTTGTCATTCCAAATCACTAAGATAGCATTTTCAGACATTCAAGGGTAGATTCTTCGTTCATTGCTACAAAAAATTGAGACCAATCATGAAGGAAAGGTTTTTATTCCATTGTTGCATGTTTCATCATTTTGGTTTAATTACCTAAAATGGGTTTGACCAAGGCAAAACCACATGTGCTAACAATCAACAAGTTTTCCCTCTTTATGAGATTTTCAAGTCTTGTATGTAGATTTAGCAAAGAGAAAAGGTGGAAACTTATTCATAAAATTTTCAAGCTTTTCAAGGTGGTTAAATCCCTAAAAATAAATTTGGAGAACACTTACAAGTTGAAATTTGTAGTTTTAGGTTCAAACATCTAAGTAGAAAGAGTAGATATAAAGTTATAGACTCCCATTTCAAATTTATAGAAATATAGAAGTGGAAAAATTTTCCATTAGCTGAAAATTAGTCCCACTGTCAGTAAAAAAGTGAGTTTTCTTCAGATCTAGGCACCTAGTATCCAAAAACCTATTTCAGTAGACTTCGTCAAAAACATGACTAATTTTCTAAGAATGGAAAATTAGTCCTAGTGGGATTTTTCAATGTCCTCTATAGCATTCCAAACCTTTATCTAAAAACTTTCCAACATCTAGGTGCACTCTGTTCAATTTCATCAAGTTTTGTTTCAATTTGTTTATGTTTCTAGTTCATCTCTACATATCACAATGGGTTTTCCAACAAGTTACATTTCTTAGGTTTTTCATTAATAAGTCACTTCTTTAATCATTTTTTAGTATTAAAACATTACATCTAGGAATAGTACATCCATTCTTGCATTGAATTGAAGTGTAACATTGTGTATTTTGGCCCATCTTTCCCCTTTTAGTTGAAAAGCCCTAGATGGGCTAGAAAGCATTTGGGTTCCAAAAATCCTTGTTACAACCTAAAACTAAAAAATAACCTGAATTCATCCTTTATCCACCTAAGAATAATGTGTCACAATAGTTGAGTAATAATAATGTTTCTCATACATATAAAACTAGAAACAATTTGCAACCACAACAACCAACCCCAACACCCTTACCTTTGTCTAATCCCATATGCCAAGTGCTCCTCATTTTCCTGCACAAAGTGGAAAGAAGTATGATATTTTTGAACAACTTAAGAACACTCATGCTAAGATATAATTATGGGACCTTATTCAAGTATCCCCTCTTTATCACAACACAATTCAACATGCTTTAGAACAAGTTCTTATCCATTCTAATTTGCAATCGAATGACATAGAAGCCCTATTTTAAGGAATACATGTTGACATTGTTTTCCACAAAATTTAGCTCCCTCCTTTATATGTACAAAAAAAAAATGATACTTTCATAATAATATATCAATATAAAATAATGGGGATAAATCAAAACCTTGTTGACAATGGCTCTTCTCTTAAAATGCATGCAGTGGAAACCATCTAGACAAGATTAAAGTGGATAAATAAAACATTCAACTCAATTCTTTATCTATCAAGGGATTTGACAATGTAGGAAAACAACTGCTTGGTGTGATTACTTTTCCTATTACAATTAGAAAGGCCACATTGGAAACACCAATCCATGTTATGACTAACGATCTTTCATATAACATGCTTTTAGGTAGGTTGTGGATTCATGGAATGAATGGAGTGCCTTATACTCTTCATCACATAATAAAGTATGTCTACAACACAAAGTGTACACATGTGAAGTTGACCCTAACCTCGAAAGTTGTTTAAACATTGAGAAAAGCAAAGAAAATCCCTTGAAAACATTAAAACCAACTACACAAGTGGAACTCGTCCAACAAAAAGACAAAGAAAAACATATTGAACAAGTCACAAAACTATTTGTAGATGATGAGGTTTCCTTAGATTTTGAACATACATTAATGGGAGAATACAAGATCATAAACAAAGACTCTAACAAGGGAAATGAAAACATGTCAACAAAAAATTTGGATGACCTTTCCAAATAATCCACCTCAAACACTAAACAAGAAGAAGAAAATTATTTAAAAAAAAATCACGACACTAACTATCAACAACCACTGAATCCACAAGAAATGGAAAAAAATTATGGAAAAGGATATGAGCTTATGAAATAACTTGGTTACAGTGGAAAATGATGTGGTGCTAGAGAAAAAGGTATCCATGTCCCTATAGAGCCTCACATACAAGAAAATACTAGTGGTCTTGGTTATTTTCCCTTGAAAGAAACAACCAAGACTTCACTCAATATCAATACTATTACAAAACATCCTCCTAAGCCAATTTTAACAATATTGCATCCTGAAATGAGATACACTAGTGGTCTTGGAGGTTATCCTTTGCAACAAATGAAACAAACATGGAAACCTTTACTTAATGTGAAGGTCATCTTGTAAAACACTAATGATTTGAGTTTGTTAGATTTTACACCCTCTTGTAAAGGAGAGAACAAAATCTCACAATATAAAGAGTCTCATGTAGGTATGACATCTAGCACTAAGCAAGAGATATCTTTACCACAAAATACAAGAACACTTTCTACCATTTATCAAGAGGGTATCTTATTGATACTCCTCCAAGGTCACTCAATATCCCTTCCTCCAAGAACATGAAGTAAATTATATTACAAGACTTAATTTTTCACCTATAATACAGTTCATGGTCATTATACTTATGAATGTAAGGATTTTAGTAGTAAAATCCAACATATTAATTGGTGGACTCCCTTATGTGGGGGAACCTAACTACTCTAATTGATACTAATTTTCACTCTACTATGCATCTTATCAACCATTTAAGCTCACCCTTGTCCTGCACTAAGTGGGGGCAAGGGGTTACATAGTCTTGTCCTCATCTATCACTTGTTGTTGCCTCTTTCAGCTAGTTAATCACCTTTCATGTACACATAACAACAATCTTGGGATGTAGATGACATGCCTTAAGTTTACTCACATGTGACTTACTTATTCATGATGTAGTTTGACTCAGAAACATATGACTTGGCATGGGGCTTTCTGAATAATATCTCGTGTCTTCTTTTACTTTAAAGGAATTACTCATAGTAATGATGTTATAAATCACTTTAAAGTGGGGACATACATCGACACTCATGTTTCATTGTGCATTTTTCCTTCTTGTGATCCATCCTTTTCTTGGTGTTGTCATTATGATTGATTCCCTCCAAGAGCATGACACTTCTTTGACCCATCCTCTCTTGGGGACATTTTGCTCAATGTTCCCTAAGAAGAGCCCTTGCATGAACCAAGAAAATACCCTTTGGATATTCCATTAAATTATTTTTCATTTACAACATTTCTTTGTTCATTAGCTGCAAGAATACAAAGTTTTTCTTGTCTCATGAAGCTTGAAAACCTTTCTTGTGTGGCACATTATTAAATTTCTCAAGAGGTATAACTTTGGTATGGTTGATTAGGAAGCCCATTATGAGGCATGACTTTCCCCATAGCCTCTTGCGTGTGTGTTAGTGCATACCAGCCATGAGTGTATGTTTCTCACCTTTTATGACTTCTCACCTAACAAAAAACCAAGAATTATGTCACCTTACAGAGAGTATGCATTTTTTGGTCAACACAACCTAGATGTGATCCACATTGTATTGGAAAAATAGTCGAAGCTTGATCCACCTCGTTTTTATTTTTACTCATTTTCCTTTCTTTTACTTCTTTCCATTGCATGTTCATGTATCTTGTTCTTCCACAAATCACTCACCATGTGTATGTCCTTTTTTTATTATGTTCTTTTAACATGGGATCTTGGATCCTGGGGGCTTGGCCACCTCCTTTGATCTTTGGCATCCTTTATTTCCCACATTGGTATGATTCGACCCCTCTTGAATATCTACTTTTGTGTGAGTTTCAAGCAAGTTCATCCTCTCACTAAAGTGTGGTTTAAATGTGGACATCAAAAAATTATGCCTTTTTACTTGTTTTCTTTGTGAATAATTAATGATAAATTGGAAATAATATCACCTTGGTCTAGTGTTGTGAGGTGTTTTACACATCCACATTAAGTTTTTGCTCCTTTTTAAGCTAAATTAACTTAAATTTGTCCTAATTTATTGTTGTAAAATGTATTTATTTACATCTTCACATTAAATTTATGAGATGTGTAAATCAAGTGGACCTAATCTAGTGTTGTAATGTGTTTTACACATTCACATGGGATTTAGGACCCTTCTAAGCTAAATTCACTCAATTTTTCCTTAATTTACTGTTGCCAACTATATTATTTACACTTTCACATTGGATTTTCAGCCCTATTGCATTTATGACCTTTTTATCATCATTAATAGGCCCCTTTGACCCTATATTGTGCATCCCATGGCATATTCTAATCAAAACCCAACCATATCAACATATGAACTTAATTTATGCATTTCCTGACACTTTAGCTAGCAAAATGGCCCCTATGGGACCCATTCACCACTTTGGTCATGTTTGTGGATTTCCTATATAAGTAAGCTTCGAAATAATTATTTCATCCATTCATTATCCATTCATCATTCACTCATTTTTCCAAGTCAAACATTCAAGGGTTAAGCACTTCAAGTATTCACAAGGTCATCAAGATAGCTTTTAAGATCAATTCTATGTCATTCAAGGAAAAGCTATTTATTAATTGTTATAGAATCCCCAAATCCATCATCATGGAAAGGTTCTAATTCCATTATTTCATGTTCATGTTTGAATAAGGTAAATCCCCAATCACTAACAGTCAACATTTTATCTCTCTTCCTTTATGTTATTGTAGACCTAGGTACTTTGAAAGCTTGGGGATGATTGAAGAATAGGTTTCAAACTTGTTGAATTCATCTCCCTATTAGAAAGTTCAAAATCCTCACAAAAAGTCACTTATAGCCCTGAAGACCAAGATTTTGGATCTAGACACCTAGAGGAACAAAAAGAGTAGACCAAGAGCTATAGATTCTACTTTTTAGTTTTGAGAAAATGAAAACTAGAATTTTTCACCATTAGTGGTGAATGAGTCACGCTATGGGAAATTTTTAGATATTTTTGCAGATTTGGTTACTCATTTGGCTAAAAAAGGCTTTGGTATAGTTTTCTAGATCTAAGATTGATTTTTCGTAGAATGGAAAATGAGTCCCACTAGGCTTAAAAATTAGCATTTTCTAGATTTCATAGTTCAATTCCATCCAAAAAATGTTTCCAGGTGCATAATTTTAGTTTACTATTTTTTTTTTTGTTTCATGATCTTTTCTATGTCATTTAGCATATGTTTGCAGATCACATTGTGTTTTCAAAAAAAATGTATTTCCAAGTGTACACTTGGTGGTGAACCCATTTCTTATCCCAATCATCTCCAAGGATATCTTATAGTCAAATATCTCATATCCTTCATTGGGTTGAGATATCTAAGGTATTCTTGAATGTGAACATTATGAAATTGGATCTCTCTCTCTCTCTCCTTTATTCCATTTTGTGGACAAGTGAAGCATTCATTTTCGGTGTCCGCATGTGAATGGGTCCTATATTAGGGTATTTGAACTAATTTTTATTTATTTTTAAACTTTTTTAATGAGTTTCAACTTTAGGTCTCTAATAGTAATTTTCACTTTCAAATTTCTAGAAATGTATTATGAAATACAAGTTGAAAAGATGATGAAATGATGAACTACAAAACTTTATTTGATATGGAATTTTATTTTTATTTTTATATTCAAATTTATGTGATCTAAATGATATGCAAGATGACTAATTTTCTTTTGTATCTTTTAGATTTAAAGAATGCTAAACAATTCAATTGTAAAACCCTAAATGAGATCTAATTAAATACAAATGAATGAAAATTAATGCAATATCTAAGCTTTGATGAGAAGAAATACTCCAAAATTAGAAAAATAAAATGCTCAATAAGTCAAGTTCACCAAAATGAAACATAGAAAACAAGGTTCACCCCCAAATGGATTAACCAAAAGTAGGAACCTAATTTTACTAGTGGTGTTTCATTCAATTATGAGGGCTAAAATGCATAAATAACAATCACAAATCAATCCTCACTATTATAGCAATGATGAGGGATGTTTTAAGAGGCTAAAACAATGTTTACCTTGCTAAAAATGTATTATTTTGAGGTCATTAAGGAGTCATTCACCCAAATTGGTGAATAGGTCCCTATTAGGGTTTCTAAAAACTAACTTCTAAGCTCTCTTCTTCAATTTTTGCACTTCAATATCCTTAAAAACTAGCTCTAGAAAGTCAAAAATTGATTAAATGTAGAGCACTTTACGTAATCTTCTGAGGTAGATGACAACTTTGCAACTTTTCAACTTTTCAACTTTTATCCTATCTTATTCTCTCCTTGATCTTCAATCTAAAACCTGTAGACACATATCAAAGATAATAAAATCTTTTTTATTGTTAGAGAATAGGGGTTTTCCTTTGTAAAATTATTTTTAGGTAATTAAACCTTATGATGAAACAATGAAACATGAACATGAATATGAACATGAAATATAAAAAATGAAACATGAAACAATAATACCTTGGATAATGTATTGGAATGTAAATCTACAAACTAAAATGAAGTGGCCATGTAGATTGTAGATCTTGATCTTGAATTAGATTGAAATAATGGTTAACTTGGATCTTGAATGCTACATCAACAACATTAGCTCAAAAACATGCTTGATGCACTATGCCTTTGAAATGATGATATGATCTTGGATTGCTACAATAAAACCTCGATAAAATCCCCTTGAATGTCTTTGAAATGATCTATAATTCTCTTGTCAAATTTCTCTAATTATAACTTGAAATTTCTAGGTAAAACTATATGAATTAACCTTGTATTTATACTAGACATAAGGTTTAACCCCAAAATTCAAATAATCCAAGCCAAAATCAGATCTAGGATTCAAAATCATTAAAATCCTACCACAAATAAGTTCAAAAAGGGGTGTCCTAGGTAAGAAGGACCCATTCGCGAAAAGTGGAAAATGGGTCCTAGCATTATTTTCTAGTACCAAGCTTTAGAGAGGTGGAATATCACTACAAACCATCACAAATATGTTAAAAAAGGGAGTCCTAGGTAAGGAGGATCCATTTTCCCAAAGTGGAAAATGGGTCCTAGCATAGTTTTCTAGGACTTAAATCTTATGCAATATCATTGATGAGTGTTATGATAGATCCTTCAAAAAATGCAATTGATAAGGATTGGATTTTCACTAAAGGGGCCAATTAAGCTCTAAATAATCTCAATTAATTAATAAAGCACTAGATTAGAGTGAAAGTATAAGAAAAATAATATACAACACCCTAAATAAGGCACAATTAAGTACATTTTATCATTAATTATTAATTACCAGACTAAGCATGAAAAAGGGTTACTTTTTTTGATGCTATAATTACCCAAATAGAGTTTGACCAAGGAAAACCACCATGCACCAAAAAAAAAAAATCCTCTTGTTTTTGTGTTGCAAATCATAGGTTGAAGAAGGATTGAATATCTTTTGAAGAGAAATATTAGAAAAAATTTCAAAGTTGTCATCAAATCATGAAAACTCACCTACAGATTTGATTTTTGACTTGTTGAGACTAAAACCTATATCAAATAGAAGCTATATTGTGACATCAAAACCTCCAAATTTTTTTTAAAAATACCTAACAAAAGGCCCATTCACCCATGCGTAAATAAGTCCTAGATAACCTCCTGAAACTACCTTTTGGTGGCTAGTACACATATCTCAAACCTGCTCAGATCTGCAAAAAGTTTTCTACTTCTATTAGTAGTAAAATTTAACAAGTTGATTCAATTTTTAATAAAAATAATTGAGGGGTATGTGCAGGATCATCATAGAAAAAACATGGCCTTACGTGGCAAAAAATTCAGAAAAATTAGAGTTAGGTAAATTGACATAAAAATTTGAATAAGTTATCTATATTATTTAAAAAATATGAAAGAATAGAATTTTTAGAAAATTGAATGAATTTTCTAAACTACTAGGTTTTTTTTAAAATAAAAAAAGTCTATTTGGTGAAAATTTGAAATTTCAATTGCAGTGAGGACTTAAATTCCGTGGAAAATAAGTAGGTGTTTGTCTCCCACCAACTTCTAACTCACAATAAAAATGATAATATATTTTTATAATATTTTCGATATAAGTAGAGGACTCCCATCTCCCCAATGTGATGCATTTTGCAATTTTTTCCAAGTAAATAATTAATGACCTTATTACAACTTTTAAAATATAAACCTCAGATGTCTCGACCACCTTTTAACTTGGTCAAAACTTCATGAAATTAATTTTTGAATTTTTAACCTATGTAGGAAGTGTTGAATGTGATGTAAGTAGTTTGATCTCAAAAAATGATAATTTTTGAAAGTTATAGATGTTTTTCAACCAGCCTATCAATTATTAGGACTGATCGTACTTGAATAACAGAAATGAATAATAATTACTTATTAAATTCAAAGTAAAGCATAATTTATATTGGTGTAAACATGAGAATCTATTTTAAAATCCCTTTTTGTTTCACCAATTTTGGGTAAAATAAAATTCGTCAGCCACATACCCATCATATTATCACTTTTTGGCTCGTCATGATCCTACACATACCTTGAGTAGATTTTCTATTTTTAGTTTTTCTCCCAAAAGTGTTGTTCAAGCTTATATCCCCATCTTTAATCATTAGGAAATTAGTAGATTGCCTCATTGACTTGACTCCCTAAGGGCTGTAAGTAAATTCTATGTAGATCTCATTTTGCTAATGAAATGGTGAGTAATAAGTCCATCATTACCCCAATTTCAATTTCAAATTAACCCCAACAAATTTCCCTTCATTTCAAAGTGTAAAAGGTGTAATATTACATGTAACATAAGAGCTCAATAGACTTGAACATCATAGGGATTATGGGTCTTTGGAAATACATGATGGAGATGATATCCCATAGTTAGAAAAATCCCAAAATATTATATTATATTACACCATAATAGTCCAATGTGTAGGTCTAGCATGTCACCTTCCTAATATTATAATAAATAAAGAGTAAAACATAGAAAAATTGGTTAAGTTTCAAACCATATATGGTTTTTTATTGAATTTGGAATGTTTCACCAAAATTACTATAAATAGTATTACACCCTAATTGTGTAATTTCTATTTACTATTACTATGCTTGGTAAAACGTTAATGTAATGTGAATTCAATGGATGAATAAATTGTAATTGTACTTTGTTATCACTAATTTATGAATGAATTTCATCTCTATTAATATTATATGAAGGAATGTATTTATGTGATTGGATGAATATTGTGTTGATATTGTAACTTTGGTGATGTATTATGTATACTACATATTTTGTGAACAGGTGACTATCGTGAGCAAGTGTTAGTGGTTCCAACTATATGTTCAATTCCTCTAGGTAGAGGGGAAATATCACTCACGAGAAGTTCTTTTTGGGTAACCAATATCTTAACCTATATGAGCTTACACACGTTACAGTAGAATAATTGAGTCAAGTTATTAAGTGGGAAGTTGGTAATTCATCTCTAATCAATTTGTCTGCATTAGTAAGGATCTTGTTTAATTTTGAGTGCATTATTAGATGATGTTTATCTATTTGAGCTTGTGATTTCATTCCTTGTTACTATGCTTGTATTGATATGTGCAACATATGAGGAATATTTATAACGCACACATGCACATTGATGATAGAATATATGCAAAAAGGAATGTGTACATGAGGGTACATAGGTAGATGTATCTATGCACACTCATGCATGAATTTCTTATGCACATGGAACTATCTGATGGATCTCACGACATGTATGTGTATACGTATAGATATATCACTCATAGGATCTAATCAATACCATAGTAATTGTATGTGATTTGGGTGTATGAATCAAATGTGTGTGTATATATATAATGTATATACATATATCAATATTTACATATGTATGCATACATGAATATGTTGCAAAATGGACATTCTCATATGAATGTATCAATTCATGTAAATAGTGGCATATATATATATGTGTGTGTGTGTGTATATACATAATTGATATTAATATAACAATGCCATTCATATCTTGATATATTCATTTGTATATATATATATTAACATATACATATATACATATATGTATATATATGTGTGTGTGTGTTAATATCTATCTATCTATCTATCTATATATATATATATCTATATATCTATATATAAATCAATTGACAAAGTCATTTTCAAATTTACATGCTTTAAAAGATGTTGATCGATACATAAAAGTAGAGTGTAAATATTTTAAAAAGTTCGCAACTTCCACAAAAGAGATTTCAACTTATTATATTATCACTTAATTGACTTAATGACTACTTAATGTTTGCAAATTATAAACTTTCCTTTTGTAGGCATCAAGAGTATAATGTGGTTAAAGAATATAGTCATTACAATCTCATAATTTTTCCTTTAATTAAATTACAAATTGGTTGATTATGATTGCTTTAGATAGTCGCTCAAAGCAGATATCATCCACTATTTAAATTAATATATATAGATAGATAAGTATATAAATACATATATGTATGTATATAAATTTTTATGTTATATATAATAATTTCAATGATATCTGCTTTGAGCGACTATCTAAAGCAATCATAATCAACCAATTTGTAATTTAATTAAAGGGAAAATTATGAGATTTTAATGACTATATTCTTTAACCACATTATACTCTGGATTCCTGCAAAAGGATAGTTTATAATCTGCAAACATTGAGTAGTCATTAAGTCAATTAAGTGATAATATAATAAGTTGACATCTCTTTTGTGGAAGTTGTGGACTTTTTAAAATATTTACACTCTACTTTTATGTATCGATCAACATCTTTTAAAGCATGTAAATCTGAAAATGACTTTGTCAATTGATTTAATATATGGATTGACTCATATTATGACTTAGTCGATAGAGGCTTGGTGTTGCAAATCTAATGTTAATTGCTTCAAATGTAAAGGAAATCATGCCAAATCTGTATGTGATTATGAAGATTTGTGCCACATTTGAATCCTTATTGCTATAGATATCCATTTTGAGATGCAAACCAAATTCTATCATATGTGATTTGGATTGGTGTCTACTAGTTTTCATTTAACTAAGTCGATCTATAGTTTTTTAAGCTAAGAATGTGCTGATATGTTTGCTACCTCTTGAGCTAAGATAGATGTGTTGTTGTGCATGCATTCTCCTATAAAATCCATTCCTAAACCATAGGCAGAGTATGTTACCTAATTATTGTTTAAATAAAGGAGTAAGTTCATTTGTGTGGACACATTATTCTATGCATTATTTCTTGAGCAAGTTTCTATAATTTATCTAAATTTCTATCTGCAATATTTTGTCAAGAATAATGAGTGAGAGCCTTGAGTGTAAGATAGTTTAATATTATTTTGAGAGAAGTATTTTCCATCTTGTGAGATTAGTGGTTATTGAATCTTTGTTGAAGGATCGATACTAGGCTAGTTGCTAATTTGGAAGTGTTATGATTGCAACCAGTTAATTGGAAAGCTTACCATAGGAATGAGGATATTCTTTTGCTGTTTGTATTAGTGTTGAATGATTTTCTTCTGGAATGTTTAAACTACTCTTATATAACTACTTTCATTTTGGGAAACGTAAAGTTTTCTCTGAAAGTAATGTGGAAAATATTTATCCCTATTTTGGGTAATGTTTGTAATTACTTCATGATAGGAGATATTTTTTGTCATAGGTATTGTTATTATACTTGGGGTGATCCCACAATAGTGGTTTACAATTTTTGGCCAAACTAGACATTGAAACAATTTTTTTTAACTAAATCCTCACTTTTAGGAACCTATAGAAGCTAAACCGTGAGGAATTTGAAGATGATGCAAACTAGAGTTTCATGAAATTTTTTTTGTAGATTCTAAATATATTATTTTCAAAATTTGAATCAGATTGCACTTCTTTTTCATCTCTCAATTTTTTTTTTCATAAAACAACATTTTAAAAGTGAAAAGCTCATAAAGATAACACATAAATTTTTCCTGTAAAGGATTGAATTTGATTCTTTTAAATTTAGATTTTGAATCCTCTAGTATTCAAAAGCCCAATTAGGTTAGATAGTTTTTTATTGAATATTTTTCAACTGTTTTTAGTCAAAGAAATTTATAATTCATACATAGCATGACTGGGATAATGTACAAATTTTTGTGCTGTATCAAATGAAATTTTTTCTATTTTTGTCGGGATCAAGGTCCTCAATACCTGGTACACTCCATATATTTTACAAAATTTTTTGATAATCCGTTATTTTTCCCACATGTTCGTGAGTCGAGAGCTTAATTTTGGTGAAACCAACATTGACAAGAAAGAAATAGGTAATAAATATAATAAAATTAATTTTATTAAATTATACGCTTTTTAAGTTTTATAAGGTGAATACATACTTACAAAAAAATTGCTGGAAAACCAAGGATCAGATTTAAGAAACCGCATTGTGCTCTCTCTACGTAAAAGAGAAACTAAAAAATAGAAGTTGCTGCAAAAGATGTGCAACATAATATTATTCGAGAATTCAATAATTGCAGGATAATGATTTGCTTTATAAAAGCAAAGATGCATAACCCTAATCTTATCTTGAGCAACAAGATAGCTCAAAAGATAATGATGAGAATAAACTGGGGAAATGGGGTTAATAATTTTAAGTAAGAAGGCGGCGTAATAAAATACACTACGCTTAACACCCTTGGCTAAGTGCAACTTAGAGACTAACAAAAGTTTAATACACCTAAAACTAAGATGAATGCAAGAAAGAATGAATCGGTCCTGACAACAAGGCCTGATTAGGTACCCAAGTAAAAATGCAATAATGAAGTAGAGAAGGAAAACCCAGTGGGACAAAACCCCCATACAATGAGATGACTACTGCAAAGAAGTACTGGAAGATCACTGTGGAGTAACACTGGAACCGCAATCTGAAAAGCAAAGAAAGATACCTCTATCTACAACTGAAACCAACACTGAAATCATGATAATGTGATAGTAGACCCAATGCCACAAAACATTGGAAAACTCACAAACTGGAACAACCCTAGAATCTGTGAAGCAATAGTATATGAGATGATGAAAAAAATTTGAAACCATGTATCTTGATGTAGATGCCAAATTGTGACTGAAAATCTTCCATGGGAAGGAGTACCAAAAATAAAATTTGGAACAATAACCATAAAAACATGGCCCTCAAACTGAGAAGAATATGAACCAATGAGGATCAAGAAACGTAATCTCTCAACTGAAGTGTGAATCAATGAATCTGATGTGTCAAGCTATAGAAAAAAATGTGGCCAAAAGAAACTAGGAGACCAGATATAACCCATATGAGCTATCATCAAATCAAGATGGATTTAGAGATCAAAGTGAAAACTACACTCTAATCAGATTTATTATGCAAGAAACCCCCCTGAATGGAACTTTATCTTAGTTTTTTTATTACAATAACCCAACGATTGTAAAAGGAGAGCATCCTAACCATGCGTAAGAAGAAAAATAAAATAGACCTCAGATCTGTTTAGAGGACTAAATTATCTTTCCAACACCGCAAGAATGACAAAAAATAGATCATTGAGTCAAAACATATGCCCTCCAGAGTGAAAACAACAACATCTAAGTTCAAAGGCCTAAAAAATAAATCTGGAGCAAAATATGGTAAAAAATATTATACCATTGGATCCAAATAAGAATCAACTTTCCAACGGTATCTCGTTTGCAAAAAATGGATATCATACACAAAAATTACACCAAGTTTTGTTAAAAGTGCTCCAAAATGGGGGCTAAATAAAATGAGCCCTTGGTCCCATGCAGGACCAGGGGGCTGATGACTAGGGACTGGGACAAATCCCTTGGTCGCCCATATGACCAACGAACTACTGCAGGGGGGTGCCAGGGGCTGAGTGTGTCCTCCAATCACCAATGTGACTGCTGCTAGGGGTGGAGCTCATCCGAGGTTGAGCGTAGAGCACGTGGTCCTCAATAAGACCACAACCCCTACAAAGAAGGCCCATAGGGGTTAACAGAGGCAGAGGTGGTGGAGTTTGGTGGTGGGCTAAGTGATGGCAGAGGCTGGAGGGGGTTGCGATGGCTGAGCTCAGCTCAGTGGTGGATGGGTGGGTGGCTCTGGTGGCAGCAGTGATTTAGTTGTGCCAGGCAGCAGAATTATTTAAAACTAGACGTGCAAGCACAAAACCCAAAAAAACATGTTTTTTAAAATTTTTTAAAATTTTCGTGTGTTGGGAAGCATGTTAGGGAGGCCATACGGCCTCCCTAGCAATTTTTTTTTCCTTTCGAACCAACTTCTCCAAAATTGACAAAATGAAAGGCAATTTTAGGTTTTTGGCTGTTGTGAATGCAATGGTGACCTTTGTTTGTGCCCAAAATGCTCCAAAAATTTGGATACCCCTAGAGCTTCCAAAAAATATCCTAGCTAGAAACCCTCACAGATCTGGCAAATGATGGCCAAAATCTGCAAAGCAAAAGTCAATCCTGACTCTTTCTAGAGCTCTGAATCCAATGGTGAAGCTCGATCTGATCCAAAATGCCTCATGAATGAACTCAAGGCATGATACCCTCAAGGAATCACAAATGAACCCTACAATTATTTTCTCAAAAAATCTAAGAAGGGGCTGCAAATCAAGGCTCTGATACCATGTTAGAAACCAAGATCCAATTTGCAAACCATAATAGCGTTTCACATAAGAGAAAAAAAAAGAAAGTAGAAGCTATTGCAAAAAGATGTGCAACATAATATTATTCGAGAATTCATAATTACAAGATAATGATTTTCTTTATAAAAGCAATGATGTATAAACCTAATCTTATTTTGAGTAACAAGATAGCTCAAAAGATAATGATGAGAATAAATAAACCTAGGAAATAAATAATACCTAAGTAAAGTTATGCAAGTGTAATTAAATATTAATTACACTAACAAAAATAAATTTTAAATGGATTCATTTGATCCCCCAAAAGGTAAATCAAAAGTGGTTTTTTATCAACATTTTGATAGGTGTAAAGGAGATTCTATTATAGGTATGGCTTAAAACTAGTGGGGTTCTATCTAAGGGGGCTTGGTCTAAGGTGGTTTGATCAAACCCTATTCAATTGGAATCCTTTACATGGAACATTTAAAAGCTTAAATCATTATATTTTCTAAAATATGTGATTTCAGCAAAAATCAGGATCTCCTAGAAATTGTAAACCACTATTGTGGCATCACCTCTTGATATGATTAAACATGGATAGGATAGACTATTTTTCATAGGTATTTTTATTATACTCTATGTGATTAAAAATTGGTAGGAGAGATTATTTTTCATAGGTATTGTTCTTACACTAGATATGATCAAACCTAGACAAGGTTAAGGATCACTCATAGCTAGATATTTATGTATGCTAGATGGCTACTAGGTTACTCCTAGGATTTTTATCTAGTAAAGTGAGGGAACTAGTAGGTTACTCATAGGAAATTTTTCTATTGAAGGGAGTGAACTAACATTTTTCTTTATGAGTTTTGTTTTCTTAAGCTATTTAAGAGATAGGTTATCTTGGGGAGTAGCTTGACCAAGGACAGGGATTCCCTAAGTATAGATATAATTTCCTTAAGTCAAAATGAGCTTTCTATAGTGTAAGTGAATGGTAGACCGTAGTTTTATTATACTCATGAGAAAACTTTGGCCAAAGTAGTGTGATTTCCCTAGGATCCATTGTTAGTTTACCGTGTCCATTTAAATATGTGAAGGCTACCTAGCATCGGTTATACATCATATTCATGTAGAGGACAATACTAAGCTTAGAGTGGTATGTCATACGGGGTTACCCAACCAACACATTCATCGAAGGGTAGGGCCATTTATCATTGATAGATGTGTAGGGACCACATATGAGTCTATGGTTGGTGGAAAATAACTTGAGTGATGCCTCTCCTCCTTAACAAGAAATATAAGACCAAGATTTTGAAAGGCGGATTCCTAGAAAATCTATGTCTTATGCTATGAAGCTTGAAGGAGTTGTGTATGTAGTATTTTATTTTCTTGGCATATTGTACTTTGGGAAATATTGTAATGTAATGGGAATCATTATTGTATATTGTAAAGAATATTTTTTCATATATTATCAATAAAGAAATGGATTTTTTTTATTGTAATGGCTTGTTACATAGTTTATTTTACTCACATAGTGAAATTTAGGAAATTTAATTTAGTGAATGTTTTGCATATTACATGTGGTATTAGAGCTACTAGGTTTAGGTCTAGAACCTATGAGCTCGTCATTATTTCCATTCAACATTATCTAATATTGTGAATTATTGTGCCAAGATGGTGTGTCTCAAATTAATGGCTCAAAAGTCAATAATTATAAATGAGCTCTACCTCAAGGCTAAGAAGGAAAGATAAGCCATTGGTAGAACAATAGAGGGAACCAACCACAAAAATTCCATCCGGTTAAGTGACATTGAACATTTAGTTACACACTCTCTTGCATTGGTGATGTGAAGAGGAAGATGAAGATGGAGGTTGTGTACAACAATCTACCTTCCATCCCACCAAAAAAATATGAGTCATTATCACATACTAGGAATATGCCCTTAGAAGGAAGTGTCAGTCTAACATTTATCTTTAGGGACCCTAGAGTTCTTCCACTAGTAGAAGTAATAGTAATTTCCTCAAGTAACAAGTCTAAGGGATATGTACTGTGAGAGTATCTAGATGAAAAATGGTCTCATGAACAAATATCTATCAAAATGGTAGACTATATTGTTGATGAACACCATATTGGCACTAAACCTCATAATTATGTATCAGATAATAAATCTGAAGGATACTATCAATTTTGGGATAGGTATGAATAATTAAGGGGTGAAAAAGATGATAGAAATGAGTAAAAATATTAGTATGCAGGATATACTCCATTAAGTTATGTGTCAGAGAGTGAATCCAAGGGATACTCTCAAATCAATTATTTGAATAGTCACTCCATGTAATCAAAGGATATTGAAATCCTTATGAAAGTTTGTGCTTAATCTTATGTGGAATTATTTAAGTGTGTATGAATGACATTTCTAATGTTTCCCATATGATAGTTGATAAAATAATTTAGTATAACATGCATAAATGCTTAGGTTAAACCTAATACTGTGAATATGGTGAGGATACAAACCAATCCTATTAGTAGCCAAGAAGTTGGGCAAGGACCAACAAGAATTGAAGCTAGGCTTGACCAAATTTTGGCAAGGTTAGATAATCTTGAACAAGAAAGGGCACAAGCTAGGGTTGAGAAAGAGGCTCCCATTAATGAGAATGCAGGTAAAAACTCTTCTCATGGGCATGATGAAACCCAAAATAATGAAAAGGAATGATCACCAACACCATCTATGGAAAGAAATTAGAAGCATGTGGCTTCTTAATTTTCTAAAGATACTAAGAAGATTGTTCCACCCAAGTTTGAGGGAAGTGCTAGTAGTGATGAAGCTGAGGTGTGGCTTATTCAAATGGAAAGGTATTTTCAAATATAAAATTATAATGAGTCCACTAAAGTCACTTGGTGTGCATACCAGTTAGCTAGAGAAGCCTCTACCTAGTGGATGGACAAAAAAATGGCACTTAGTATCAACTCATGAAAGTTGACATGGGGGAGAGTTGTTGATATTTTCTATGAGCGATGGTTGTCCCAACCATAATATGATAAAAAAATCATGGATTTCCAGAGTTTGAAGCAAGGAAACATGTTAGTCAATGAGTATTGGGAGAATATTACCTAACTTTTGCATTATGTTCCTATATACCATAAGGATGAACAATTTTGTATAATGAAATTTATAATGGGAATTAATAATCAAATAAGAGGAGAAGTCGATATGCATGATCCTACAACTATGGATCCTGTATATGAAAAATAAATTGAGTAGGAGAAAAATCTTAGGCTATCTCTAACTAAAAATAAAGTAAAGACCATAAGAATATTACAAAAATTCTTGACAAGCCAACTCCAAAGAAGATGGAGGTTAAGAAAAATGTATCTAAGAAAGGAGAAATCTAGTTAAATGCAATAGTAGAAAAAAGTTGAGAAGAGAGAAAAAGATGAATGGTTCAAACAATGCTGGTGGAAACACTAGTAGATTTAGAGAACCCACAATGAAGATGATACCATTTATGGGATGCTATACATGTGGGGGAAACCATTTTTCTAAAGATTGTCCTAGTAAGCCTTCCAGAAATTTACTACCTACTCAATGGGAAATTTTTGAAAAAAGGATACATATAGCAATGGATGACCTCCAAGTAGAGTATCAAGAAACTCCCATTAAAACTCTAGGTATTTTGTTTAGTTCACCCATTTTAGCTCTTATTGATACTAGTGCAATTGAAATTTCCATTTCACCTAGAGTAGCTATGCAATTATCTAGAAAGGATAGACACATGACAATGTCTTGGGATGTAGATTATGCAAAATAGACAAGAGAAAAGGTGGAACAAGGTTTGTTCGAGGCCAGGATAGAGCTAACTTTTTTCTCTAGAAAATTAAACCTCTATGTGACACCCTTAGGATCCCATGGTGTAATCTTTGGTATGAATTAGTTGTGTAGATATAGGGATAAGGTAGATTTCCATGTGAAAAATATTTAAGTTCGAAGATGATTTTGGTAATTGAGTGAAGTTCCAAGGGATACCTACAGAAGTCACGATTCATCAAATCTCAACAATGAAACTAGTAAGGGATAAGAAGAAAGGGTCTAAACTCTTTTTCATTGATATTGAAGATATGAAAGAAGATATTGATAAGTTGTATTGCTGGAGCTTCCAAGAGATAGAAAAATATGAAGTATATGACATAGGAAGGTTGGACATATAATGGTATCCTATATTGAGATTTTTTTTTGATATGCTTCTTGATGAGTTACTTGGGTTACCAACGAAGAGGATATTTGATTTCTATATAGATATAATTCCAAGGTATGAAGCTATTTCCAAGGTGCCCTATAGGATGCATAAACCAAGCTAATGGAGATGAAGGCATAGTTGGATGAACTAGTGTCAAAAGGGTTGATAAGACCAAGTGTTTCACCTTGGGGAGTACCAGTCATTTTTGTGAAAAAGGATGGCACTTTGAATTTTTTCATTGACTATTGTATGCTTAACAAATATAGGGTTAAGAACAAGTATCCATTGCCACACATTGATTATCTTTTTGACCAAATGAGACGAGCTTCCATACTCTCAAAAATAGATTTGAATTCTGGATATCACTAGTTGAGAATTAGAGATGAAGATATCTTTAATAATGTGTTCATAATTGGATATCAAAACTATGAATTCACAATTTTACCTTTGGTTTGAACCATAGATTTTTGGGTCTATGTACTCTTACACTCTTAAGATTTTTCACCTAAAAGGACAGAGATAAACCTCAAAAACCTAAGTGGTTCACTCAATATAAGATACGTATTATTAAATTATGTCTACGTGAAATTAATTGATAATATTTATTGAATAAGTATGCTAAACTATTGAAATGCAACTTGTTTGAAAAAACATTGTGATATGTAGAAATGCATAGAAATGAATGCAAAATGAATATAAATGCATCAAACTGAAAGTGTGCACTTGAGATCTTGAATAAGGCTGTAAAATACATTTTGAAGGCTACTAATACTAAAATTTAGGCTTGGTGGGACTCATTCGCCACTTTGGGTGAATCAGTCCTAGTTTTGGTTGACTGTATTAAAGTCTCTTTTAGCCAAATAGGTGTCCAGATCTACAAAAATATTTAGAATAAAATGTATAGTGGGACTCATTTGCCACTAATGGTGAATTATTAAACTTTAAACTTTTTGAAAACTCAAAAATGGAATGTGTAGCTTTTAGATTGCTCAACTTGCACCTTTAGGTGTTCAGATCTGAAACTGCTAAAATCAGGCATGTAAGTTACCTTTTCTTGATATCTTTGACTTGAATGATGAGAAGAGGAATTTAATAACTTTGTAACTTTATCTTCAATTATTTCTAGGCTTCCACGAGTCCTAATTTTGCATATAGACAAGACAAGAAGAGAAAATGTTGATTCTTAAGACATAGGGGTTTGCCTTGGTCAAACACCTTTTAGGTAATTAAACCAAAATGATGAAATAATAGAATGAAACGTGAATATTAGAATTTATTACCTTACCATGATATTTGATCTTGGATGTTTGCAGAAAAATATGAAGCCTTGAATGCTTTAGAAAGATAACTTGATGACTTGCAATGGTAAAATCCTAAGTTGCTTAAATTGAGATGAAAGATTGGTGGATGAAAGAATGATAAGAGATAATAAAAATGTAAAATGAGGATAAAAGTACTTATTTATAGACAATTTTTCCTTATTATCCTGATTATACCTCATCATAGGCCAACTTGTAGAAAATTTGAACTTAAAACCTAATTTTTCCCACTCAAATCTCATAAATGACTCAAAATGGGACTGATTCACCACTAATGGTTAATTGCTCCCACCTATATGGGACTAATTTTCCACTAATGTTGAATGGATCCCACAAGGGTCATTTTTACTAGCTGGAATACCAAGAAGTAAGAAAATTAGGCTTATATGATGACTATGTTAGTTATTTGATCAAATTATGCCTTAGGATGCACAATATGGGTTAATATATGTCTATTATTGATGATATAAATGTTAAATAGGGATTCAAACACAAAATAAATGGGCATGTGTAGGATTATCATGGAAAAAACAGACCCTTAAGTGGCAAAAAAAAATCAAAATTAGAGTTAGGCAACTTGACATAAAAATTTGAATAAGTTATCTATCTTATTTCAAAAATATGTAAGAATGGAATCTATAGAAAATTGAATCTAGTTTCTAAACTACTAGGTTTAAAAAAAAAAAAACTATTTGGTGAAAATTTGAAATTTTAGTGTAGTGGTACTTAAATTTCAGGGAAAAAAATAAGAAGTAGTTGTTTGTCTGACCACCATAACAACAATAGAATGATAATATTTTTTAATAAGATTTTAGATATAAATGGAGGACTCACGCCCGGATGTGATGCATATTTTTTTGTAATTTTTTTCCAAGTAAATAATTAATTATGAATTTTTTATTACAATTTTTTTAAAAATATAAAAACTCATATGTCTAACCACCTTAACTTGGTCAAAACTTCATGAAGTTCAATTTTTTTTTACTTAATCCTATATTATGTGAAGCATAGAATGTGATGTATGTTTTGGATTCCAAAAATGTGAAGCTATAAAAAAATTTCAATCAGCCCACTAATTAGGACTTTACTCGTAATTTGAATAGAAAATGAATAATAATTACTTATTAAATTCAAAGTAAAGAATAATTTATATTGGTGGAAAGCTAAAAATATCCTTTAAAAACCCTTTTTTTCCATCAATTTTGGGTAAAAAAAAGTCATCAGCCACATACCCATCATATTGCCACTTTTTGGCCCATCATGATCCTGCACATACCAGAATGTGAAAGTGTAATTAAATACACTTTACAATACTAGAATGAGATCCACATAGACTAGGAAGGCACAAGAACCAAGGTGAATGTGCAAGACACATTAAAACACTTTTTTAAAATTAAATTTTCTTTACAAGCCTTCTAAAGCGATGTGATGATGTAATTAAATATGTTTATAATGTTGAATTAAGGATAAATAGGTTTATTAGGCCTAGAAAAGCATGAAAGTCATTTACAACACTCTATAACACCTTCACAAGGAATTGATAAACATTTTATTTAGTGTAAAAGGGTCCAAACCTAGTGTGGATGTATAAAATGCATCACAACACTAGATTACAGCCTCATTAAGTCCATTTATTATGAATTCATCCCATGTCAAGCAAAGGGTAATTTTTTCTACGAAGCATTTATCCCCCACTTTAGTGAGAGGAATAAATTTCTTTAGACTCACAGTAAAGTAGACATTCAAGAAGGATCCATATGTATATGAAGCCCTCAATATACAAAATCATACAAAGGAAAGGAATAAAGAGAGATAACATGGAAAAGATGTTTTCACTCTGGGCCTGAAAAAATTTAAATCATGTGGGGTGAGAAGGGCCAAAAATATACTCACTCTAGGGCCACAAAACATCCGGTCATCCACGAGGTGAGAAATCCCAAAAAGAGATACATACGCTAGTTGGTATGCACTTAGAAAGGGTATGTGCAGGATCATGATGGGAAAAAATCTGGCAATATGATGGGTATGTGGCTGAGAACTTTTTTTCTACTCAAAATTGATGAAATGAAAAGGGTTTTTAAAGGAGATTATCATCTTTCCATCAATATAAATTATGATTTATTTTGAATTTAATAAGTAATTATTATTCCTTTTCTATTCAAATTATGACTAAAGTACTGATTGATAGGCTGATTGAAAAACATCTATAGCTTTCAAACGAAATCACATTTTTTGAATTAAAAGCCTGTGTCACATTCAATGCTTCACATACTATAGGATTAAAAAAATAAAAAAAATGAATTTCATGAAGTTTTGACCAAGTTAAGGTGGTCAGACATACGAGTTTTTAATATTTTTTAAAAATTGTAATAATTTTTTTATAATTAATTATTTACTAGGAAACAAATTACAAAAAAATATGCATGAAATTGGGACATGAGTCCTCTACTTATATATAAAATCTTATACAAAACATATTATCATTTTATTGTGGTTAGGGTGGTCAGACAAACACCTTATTTTTTCCCTGAAATTTAAGTACTACTACATTGAAATTTCAAATTTTCACCAAATAGATTTATTTATTTCTTAAAGAAACCTAGTATTTTAGAAACTACACTAAATTTTCTACAAATTCTATTCTTACATATTTTTTAAATAATATAGATAAATTATTCAATTTTTAATGTCAAGTTGCGTAACTCTAATTTTTCTGAATTTTTTTGCAACTTAAGGGCCTATTTTTTCCATGATAATCCTGCACATATCCCAAACACAAAAGTGACTATGGGGAAAGCCATGCCACTAGTTGGGCTACTTGCTCAACCATATCAAATTTATACCTCCTGATAACTTCTATAAGGTGCCATAAATATTTTCAAGCTCTATGAGGTAAGCAAAACTTTAGATGCTTGACACTCATAGACATTGTTAATGTAAAATAATGTATGGATTGTTCAAATGGATTTTTCTTTGTTTATGCAAAGTCTCATCTTAGGGGAAATTGTGCTTAATATATCCAAGAGAGGATAATTTCAAAATAATTATCATGCTCTTGGAGGGAATCAAACCCAATGACTCCACCAAGAAAAGGATGCATCATGAATAGAAAGAAATCACACAAGGAAATGTGAGTGGTGATGTATGCCCACAGTTTAAAGCAATTACCTACACCATTATTGAGAGAAATTTCATTAAAATAGAAGAGAAAGAATAATACATTAGAGATAACTCGCAAAGTCCTATGCCAAGTCATATGTTTCCACTAAGCTATGTCATGAAGGAGGAAGTATTTCATATGCGAGCTAACTTAAGGCAAGTCATCCACATCCAAAGCTTGCTCTCATGTATTCATGAAACATTAACAACTATCCAAGGAAGGTAATGAAAAGTGACATACAAGGACAAGGTTACACCACCCCTTTCCCCCACTTAGTGTAGGATAAATGTGAGCCAAAATTATTTGTTAAATCCATGCTAGAGTGAAAATCAAGAGGAAGTAAATGCCCCCACATAGGGAAGCATACAAAACTTCTAAAAAATATTGTATTTTACATTTCAAAGCATTACATTCATTAATGGAATGATCATAAACTCTATGATATTTTCAAAACGAAGTCTTCTCATAACATTTCTTTCAAGTTCTAGGAGGGAGGGTGATCAAGTGATCTTGGAGGAGCCTCAACAAGATACCCTCTTGATCAATGGTAGAAGGGAGTCTTGTGGTGGGTGTGGAGGATACATCTTGCCTATTAGTGGATGTCATACTTACACAAGTGTCTCTAGATTGCGAGATTTTATTCTTCCTATTATAGGAAGGTATAAAATATAATGAATTCAAATCATGAACATTTTGTGAGATGACATTGAAATTAAGTGAAGGTGTAGTTGTTTGTGTCATAGTTAAAGGGTGATGTTTAAGACTACTAGGTGAGAAGGATGATGTAATAATTTTTTTTGTGAGATTGTTGAGGGAGGGCTTGTTGTTCTTAATAAAAACAAAATAACCAAGACCATAAGGATTTTTTTATGTGTTCAGCTTGATAGGATTACAAATACCTTGTTTGTGAGAACCATATTCTTTTCCACTATATCCTTGTTGTTTTAGGAGTTTATACCCTTTTCCATAAATATTTTTCATTGCTTTGGAATTGGGTGGTTGTTCATTGTTGGTCATCAAAGGTTGTTGTATATTTGATGTCATTGCTTAAAGTAGTTGAGGTGGATGCTTTCAAAAAGTTGTCTGAATTAGGTGTTGACATGATGGTTCATTGTCCTCGTGTCTCATCTTTCTCTTATGTCAATAGCTATTCACCCACAAAAGAAGGTGTGAATTCTAAAGATCGCCAATCGTCACCAAATAATTTATATCTTGATTCTTCATCATTGCATTCAATTTCTATGTTGGATGTGGGAATCAATGTTGTCAAAGGATTTGTAGTTCCTTTTTTAATGTTCAAGAAAATTTTAAGCTCAGGATATGCTTCAATTTCATAAATTTTATTGTTATAGACATATTTCATTATATGATGAAGGGTTGAAGGAACTAGATTCATCTCATGAATCCATTATCTACCTAAAACAAGATTATAGGAAAGATCATAAGGCAAGACATGGATAAGAATTTGCAAAGTAGCCACCCCAATTATAATAGGAAAAGTGATTACACCAAGCGGTCACATTGTTGAACTATCAAATCCTTAAATAGGTGTAGAATTAGGTATTATTTGTGACCTATAAACATTTAATAGATCAAGGATACTTACACTAAACACATTAATGGTAGAGCCATTATCAATGAGAGTGTGCATTTTATCCATGTCCTATTGTATCGAGCAATGATGATAAAGCTTCATTTCTTTTTTGCAACTCTAAAGGAGGGAGTTCGTGATGATGGAAAGTAATGTAATGATTAGGTTGATTCATTTTATGCATTATGGATGCCACATCATTCAAAGTTGTACCATGAGGAGCTTCAATTTTTTTTAAGGTTGTTTGAAGAATATTGTTGTAATTTGGTGAATTCTAAAGTAAATCCCAAAGGGAAATCTTGGAAAGAGTATTCTTTAATTTTTTAACAAGATAATACTCCTTTTTGTGTGGAAGGTAACAAGGAGAACTAGGAATATTAGGTAAAGGTATATAGGTTGGAGTTGGTTGTGGTGGTTTTGGATTATTTTGAGTGTTATATGTATGAGCAACAGTATCAATACTAGATTTTTGCAATACATTAGACAGATGAAGGGGATGACAAGGTGGGTAAAGAATAAGTTTGGGTGAAGGGTGAAAGGTTAGGTGAATGGTAACAAAGGGTGAGTTTAGGTTTATTGAAAGAATGAGGTGGATACGAGGGTAGGTAAAGGATAAGTTTGGGTTGAATATTGTTAACATCCCTTATCATGTGAGATTTTTCATTCTCTTTAAAGGGCATAATTTCTTTGTCTTGGTGAATAATATCCTCCCTACAAGGAGAGTTCATAGGAGAAAAAAAAAACCACACATTCATGACAAGTAAGGTTTGGTTCATCAAAAATAAATTCATCACAACTAGGGGGGTTATTAATGGTTGATTGTGTTGGACTATTTATTATGGGGAGATTAGGAGAATATTGTATTTTATTGTTTGGTTTTTCTAAAGTATCATTCTATTATTCCATATTATCTTCCCTACTAGGAGAGCTTATAATATGTACATCTAAGGGAGAAATTTTCAAACTAGCTTCATCACAAGAAGGAGGGTTATTAGGACAAGCACTATTATGATTTTCATAAATGATTATATTCTTTTGGTCAAAGAGGCATTTCCAAATTTTAGGTACAATAGGAAGGAGATAGATAAGGTTATTAATTTTAATCCATTTTTCCTCTTGATAAATATGATGTGCATGATCATTCAAGATTGTATCCACTTATACTATAGTATTCTTACTAGTAGGGAGGGTATTTGGGATAAGCAAAGTGGTTTCTATGATCTCATTTTCTTTTTGTATAATTTATTCCAAAGGGGAATAACGATAGTGACAATCAAGACCCTCAATGCTTGTATCTTCTTTCACCAATATACCTTCATCACTAATAGGAAAGGTATCGAGAGAAGAATAGGTATGATTATTATGAGTGTCAACACTATCATCCACGCCAATGGGAAATGTAAAATTAAGGATTGTATTAAGGGTTTGACCATGTTTCTTAAAGTCATCCTTGTGGTAATAAAAATTAAACTCATAAGAGGGGATCTTGTATTATACAATCCAATATTAACGAAATCAAAGCCACTTGTTTTGAAAGAAAACATGCTGAAATGAAATAAAGTACAATGGAATGGAAGTATCTAAAAAGGATATGAAATGAATAAATGTATAAAAATGAGTTAATTGAATCAAATTTTCACAAAATGCATGCTACAGAAATGAAACTAAATGATATATGTAGGTTAAGGCACCAATTAAAATCCTAAAAACCAATTTATGGAATTTGTAAAGTGCTTTTTCAAGGGCCATAAGGGATTGATTCCTCCAAGGTGGCGAATGAGTCCCAATATGGACCTTTTTCAAAATTTTCAAAAATTTAAGATTGAATTTTATGAATTCTAAGAGTCAATATACAAAAATAAATGAAAAATGAAGATTTTCAAAAAATTTAAATGAATTTAGATTGTATAAATGTAATCCAAATGCACTTTTATGAATGAAAGATTCAACACCTAGCATGAAAAGTAATGAAAATCCTAAGGAAAAATGAATTAAAGACTAGATGAATGATGAATAACTCCAAAATAAGATAAGAAATTATTCTAAAAGGTATTTTCACCAAAATGAACCATAGCTTTTTGGGTGTATGTACTTCTCTTACACTCTTAGGGTTTTTCACCTAAACGTAGAGAGATAAACCTCAATAACCTAAGTGGTCCACTCAATATACGATATGGATGATGAAATTATGTCCAAATTAAATGTTCTAGATGCAATTATTTGATAAAATTGATTGAATAAGTATGATAAACTATTGAAATGCAACTTGTTTGAAAACACATTATGATATGCAAAAATGCATAGAAATGAATGCAAAACTTAACAAAATGAAATAAATTTAAAGTGTGCACCTGGGATCTTGACGAAGGCTAGAAAAGACATCTGGAAGTCTGTTGATACTAAAATTTATGATTGGTGGGACTGATTCGCCACTCTGGGTGAGTCAGTCCCAGTTTGGGGTGACTTTACTAGAGCTTGTTTTAGCCAAATGGGTGCCTGAATCTACAAAAAAATTAGAAAAAATGTATATTGTGATTCATTCACCACTAATGTCAAATTATTCCACTTGGTACTTTCTAGAAACTCAAAAATTGAATATGTAGCTTACAGATTGCTCAATCCGCACCTCCAAATGTCTAGATCTAAAACTACCAAAATCAAGCTGTAAGTGACATTTTATTGATATATTTGGATTGAATAAATTTTTAACTTGATATTAAATAATTTCTAAGCTTTCAAGGGTCCTAAAATCTGCATACAAACAATTCAAGAAGAGAAAATGTTGATTGTTAAGGCATGCGAGTTTGGCTTGGTCAAATCCTGTTTAGGTAATTAAACCAAAATGAAGAAATAATGGAGTAAAACAGGAAAAATGGAATTTATTACCTTACCATGATGTTTTATCTTGTATTTATATAGAAAAATATTAATATTCATCCGATGAATGTTGTAGAAAGCTAACTTGATGACTTACGATGATAAAACCCTAAGTTGCCTAACTTGAGATGAAAGATTAGTGGATGAAGGAATTACAAGAGATAAGAGATATGTAAAATGAGGATAAAAATAAATTTTTATAAGAAATTTTACCTTAGTATACCAATTATACCTCATCATAGGTTGACATGTAGAAAATTTGAACTTAAAACCTAATTTTTCCTGCTCAAACCTCTAAAATGACTCAAAATGGGTCCCATAGGGGTAATTTTTTCTAATTGGAATGTCGAAAAGTAAGCAAATTGGGCTTATACATGATTACTATGTCACTTATTTGATCAAATTATGCTTCAAGATGCACAATATGGGTTAATAGAGGTCTATTATTTATGATATAAATATTAAATATGGATTGGGACACAAAAAAATGTGAAAGTGTAATTAAGTACACTTTACAACACTAAAACGAGGTCCACAACCTAGGAAGGCACAAAAACCAATGTGAATGTGCAAGACACATTACACCACTTGGTTAAAGTTAAATTTACTTTACAAGCCTTCTAAAGTGATGCGATGATGTAATTAAATATGTTTTATAATTTTGAATTAAGGATAAATAGGTTTATTAGGTCTATAAAAGGATGAAAGTCCTTTACAAGACTCTACAACACCTTTACAAGATGATAATAAACACATTTTATTTAGTGTAGAAGGGTCCACGACCTAGTGTGGATGTATAAAATGCCTCACAACACTATATTAAGGCCTCATTAAGTCCATTTATCATGAGTTCATACCATTTCAAGAAAAGGGTACTCTTTTCTATAGCACATGGTCTAATGAATGCCCCTGCCACATTTATGAATCTAATGAATAACGTATTTGGAGACTACCTAGATAATTTTTTCTTTCATTTTTTCTCAATGATATCCTGATATATTCTAAGGATGAGGGAGAACACTATAGATATTTGAAGATATTTCTACAATGGTTAAGAGAACACAAGTTATATGGTAAACTATCGAAGTGTACTTTCTTCCAAAGGAGGGTGAATTATCTAGGTCATATGATCTCAGTGGAAAAAATCTCTATAGGTTCAGTCAAGATCAAAGTGAAAAGAATATGAGTACTACTTGAAAGTGAAGCAGAAACTCACAAATAATCCACAAGACTCTAGGTATGAGGGTTTTCATTTTGAACAGAATCCAAATTTCCTAGATATAAAGGTAGGATGTATGTACCTTATGTAGAGGAGTTAAGGAATATGGTATGGAAATAAGTACCTGAAGCACCATACTCTAGACACCCCAGTTTTCCCACTTGTATGAGTCACTTATAGGTTTTGGAAAACCTTGGTTTTTTCCCTAGGGAATCAATTGAATATTAGCTTAGCATATCATCTAGAAATAGATGGAAAAGCTGAAAGGGTGAATCAATTATTGAAAGAACTATTGAGAATGTATTGCATGGATCAATAGTGCAAGTGGGAAAACTACATACTCTTAGTAGAATTTTCTTATGAAAATTCTTATCATTCTATAATAAAGATGGCTCCTTTCAAATCATTTCATGTTCAAAAGTGTCAAACTCATAGAAGATGGGATAGACTCAAGGATAGAGTGAGTCTTTGGCCAGAGATGTTGGATAAAATGGATGAGAAAGTTAAGAATATTAAGAAAAGGTTGGATAAAGCTAACAATCATCCTGTTATGCTAATTCTAAGAGAGTGCCCCCAATTTTTTCCATAGGTGACAAAGCATTGTTAAGAGTGAAACCTCACATAAGTTCCATTAAATTTGTAAATTCTTCCAAGTTAGCCCCATGTTATGTTGGAACTTTTAAGATTCTAGAGGAAGTGATTCAGGTAGCCTATTGAATAACATCACCACTAGCTCTTGGTAGAATGCATAGGGTATGCGCAAGATTATCATGGAAAAAATAGGTCCTTATGTGGTGAAAAATTTAGAAAAATCAAAGTTAGGAAACTTCACATAAAAAATTGAATAAGTTATCTATATTATTTAAAAAATATGTAAGAATAGAATATGTAGAAAATTGAATGTAGTTTCTAAACTACTAGGTTTATTTACAAAAAAAATTAAATCTATTTGGTGAAAATTTGAAAGTTCAATGTAGTGGTACTTAATTTCAGGGGAAAAATAAGTAGTAAGTGTTTGTCTGACCACCCTAACCATAGTAAAATGATAATATTTTTTTATATGATTTTAGATATAAGTATAGGACTCATGTATCAATGTGATACATATTTTTTATAGTTTTTTTTCCAAGTAAATAATTAAGTATGAATTTTTTATTACAAATTTTAAAAAATATAAAAACTTGTATGTCTGACCACCTTGACTTGGTCAAAACTTCATGAAATTCAATTATTATTATTTTTAATCCTATAGTGTGCAAAGCATATAATACAGCACATGTTTCGGATTCAAAAAATGTGATACCGTTTGAAATATATAGATGTGTTTCAATCAACCTATCAATCGAGACTTTAGTCATAATTCAAATAGAAAATGAATAATAATTATTTATTAACTTCAAAGTAAAGCATAATTTATATTGTTGGAAAGATAAGAGTCTCCTTTAAAAACCCTTTTCATTTCATCAATTTTGGGTTAAAAAAAATTCATCAGCCACATACCCTACACATAACCATCATATTGCCGCTTGTTGGCCCATGATGATCTTGCACATACCCCATAATATCTTCCATGTTTCTTACCTAAAGAGGTATGTATTTAGTGATAATCATGTGATTGATTCGACTACTTATAGGTATAGGACCCTAGAGTGGTAACAATCAAGCTCATCAAGGTAGTTGAAATGCATAAGCTTCACTTGCATAACAAGGAGGTTCACTAGTGCAAAGTCTAGTGGGACCAATATGCAAAAGACTTAATGAATTGGGAAGATTATGCCCAAGATTCAAAAGGAGTTTCCTCACATTTTAGATGCATTTGAGAATGCCTGAAACAATATTTTGATTACTTTTTTTATTTTATGTTGCTAGATAAAATCACTGGGGATGATGATTCCCAAGGGAGGGAGTATGTTACACCCCAATCGTGTAATTATTGTTCACTATTACTATGTAGGGTAAAAGGTGAATTTAATGTGAATTAAGTGGATGAATAAATTATACTTGTACTTTTTATCACTACTTTATGAATGAATTCATCTCATTTAATATTATATGAAGGAATAATTTATGTGATTGCATGAATATTATGTTGATATTCCGACTTTGGATATGTGTTATGTATACTGCATATTTTGTGAATAGTTTGATTGTCATGTGCAAGTGTTAGTGATTGTAAGTATATGTTCAATTCCTCCGGGCGGAGGGGAAGTACCACAAAGGAGAATTTCTTGGTTGGTTAACTAGTATCATAACCTATATGAGCTTACACACACCATCGTAGAATAATTGAGCCAGGTTATTAAGTTGGAAGTTAGTAAGTCATATCTAGTCAATATGTCTGCATTAGTAAGAGTATTTTTTACTATTAAGTGCATTATTAAGTGATGTTTATTTTCTTTTCGTTGTTACTATGCTTGTAATGATATGTGGAACATATGAGGAGTATTTATACACACACATGCATGTTGATGATAAACTATATGCACAAAGGAACACATACATGAGGGTACATAGGTAGACGCATCTATGCACATGCATGCATGAGTTGCTTATGCACATGGAAATATCTGATGGATCACAAGACATGTATATGTATACATATAAATATAGCACTTGTAGGCTCTACACAATACCATTGTAATTTTATGTGATTTTGGTGTATGAATCAAATGTGTATGTATATATATTATATATACATATATTCATATGTATATATGTAACCATATACATGTATGGTGGTAAATGGATAGGCTCATACAAATGTATTGATATATGTATACATACGTATACATGTACATAAAGGCATATATACTTAAATATACATATGTATACACAACTGGCATAATAATATAGCAATACGATTTCTATCTTGATGTGTTCATTTGTATATCGATTATATATACATGCTTTATTGACATATGATAATTATGGATAGATATATATATATTAACATACACATATACGTATATGTATATATATATATTAAGGAGTGTTAATATATATATATGTATATGTTATATATGAATTTAAATGATGTTTTCTTTGAGATCGACTATTTAAAGAAATAATTATTATCTAATTTGTAATTAAATCAAAGGTTGAACTATGAGATACTAATGACTATATTCTTTAGCCACATTATACTCTTGCTTTCTAGGAAAGGAGAGTTTATAAATGCAAAAATTCAATAGTCATTAAGTTGATGAAGTGATAATGGAATCCAATGCCTCTTTTTTGGAAGTTATGGAATTTGTAAACTCTTTATACTTTATTTTTATGTATCGACCAACATCTACTAAAGCATACAAATCTGTCAATGACTTTGTTAATCGATTTAATATATGGATCAACTCATATTATGACTTAGTTGAAAGAGGCTTGGTGTTTCAAATATGATGTTGAGTACATTAGATCTAAAGGAAATCATGATAACTCTGTATGTGATTATGAAAATTTTGAACCACCATTGAATCCTTATTCTTGTAGATATCCATTTTGAGATGCAAACCAAGTTCTATCATGTGGGATTTGAATTGGTCTCTAATTGCTATCATTTAACTAAGTCAATCTATAGTTGTTTAAGATGATTATGTGCTTATATGTTTCCCACCTTTTGAGCTGAGATAGATATATTATTGTGCATACTTTCTATTGATGCTAAAATTTAGCAAGTTAATAGTGTTTTGTGGGAAACTTAGTTTATGGGGAACCTATTGCACTAAACTGAGTGACTTCTACATTTTAAAGAAGCTGACTCTTCTATAATGAGGGTTTGGAAAGGGAAAAGGAAATAGACATAGAAATAAAAGTATAATCTAAGGTGATGTTCCAATACTTTATGTAATAGGCATGATAAATCATAGATCTAAGGGCCTGATTAGTAATTTGTGATGTCCCAAAAAGGGTGAAACTAAATATTAAAGTATAGACAATTCATTTATTGACATAAAATAACTTTGCATAAATTTTACTGACAAGAAGAGTCACAAGACATGATCTAAACCAACAGTTTTCATTCAAATTTATAGAAGTTATGTAGAATGAATCATCCAAACAATAGCAACATAGTTTTAAGTTAATCAAATATCATAAGATGAGTAGAAAGGCTGAATAATCAACATAGTCTATGATTCTTTGAAATAATTAAAAAACAATAATAGAGGCCTGGTTTCTTTTCTAAAATCAATGTTCTTCTAAAAATCTGGAACCCCTCCTCCTTAATAGAGAGGAGTATATATAGTTTAAAACTCCCACCGCCCTAGTGAGCAATAAAAAAACAATTCAAGGATCCCTAACAATGATGTAGAATCAAATATTTTCCATGGTTACTGCAACATAAAGGATTTGAGCCCAAGTATCTGGTCGCTCCCTATTCAGGTGCATCACCTACAAATGATGACAGTGGTCCCAACAAAAGATGCAAAAATTTGTCATTACCCTATAAGAAAAAGTAGTTGTGACAAGTGGTAGCCAGTTGATGTTTGCATTGATCCATCCATTTCCCAAAAACAACACCCAAAAAAGAATAATGTGGCAACATAGTGCAACCCATGTTAGTCCTTACCTTTCACCATTCAAATCCTGCATGAAGGTGATCCATGGGATGTGGGCGGATCTTCACTCAAAAAGAAAAAGGAAGCAATCATCAATTGTGTGCAATGATGACATGTGGCTACATAGTGAGGCCACTTTGAAATGTGAAGGAAAGAAAACCTTTGGGGAGCACAAAGTAGACATGTGGAAGAGGTAGCGGTGATTGACAAAAAGGGCAAGTGATTCATTTTCAACGCATGGGCTGATATTTAACCAAAAATACATGAAGGGAACTTTCTGAATATTTATTCACACTTTCTATTATCAAAACCATTTCTAAACTATAGGTAGAGTAGTTATTTGATTGCTGTGTAAATAGAGGAGTAAGTTCATTTGTTTGCATGCATTATTCTATGCATTATTTCTTGAGCAAGTTTCAACAATTTATCTATAGTTCTATGTACAATATTCTATCATGAACAATGAGTAAGAGCCTTGAATTTGAGAGAGAGTTTATTATTATTTTTAGAGAAGTATTTTCCAACTTGTGAGATTAGTGGTTTTTGAGTCTTTTTTGAAGGATCAATATCAGGCTAGTTGCTAATTTGGAAGTGTTGTGACTACAGTGATTTAATTGGAAAGCTTATCATAAGAATGCACATATTCTTCCCTAGTTTGTATTAGTGTTGAATGATTTTCTTCTTGAATGTTTAAATGAATTTTCTATAGTTACTTTCACTTAGGGAAAGATTAAGTTATCTTTGAAAGTAAAGTGGAAACTATTTACTCTATTGTCTATAATGTTAGTAGTTAATCCATGATAGGAGATATTGTTTGTCATACGTATCGCTATTATACTTGATATGATTAAACATGGATAGGAGAGAGTGTTTGTCATAGGTATTGTCATTGTACTCTATATGATTTAACATGGGTAGGAGAGGGTTTTTGTCATAGGTATTGTTATTATACTAGATATGATAAAACATAGAAAAACTTAAGGATCACTGATAGCTAGATATTTAATTATGCTAGATGGCTAGTAGGTTACTCCTTGGAATGTTGACCAGTGAAGGGAGGGAACTAGTAATTTGATTTATGATTTGTGTTTCCTTAGTTTTCTTAAGAGATTAAGAGATAGGTTATCCTAGGGATTAAATTTCCCATGGGGAGGGATTGCCTAAGTATATTTATAATGGCCTTAAGTCAAAATAGTTTTTCTATAGTGTAAGAGAATGGTAGAACATTGCTTAATTATACTGAGTGGGAATACCTCAGCCAAAGTAGTGTGATTTTTCTAGGCTCCACTATAGATTCACCATGTCCATTTAAATGTATGAAGTCTAATTAGCATAGGTTATAAATCCTAGTCATGTAGGGCACAAGACTAATCTCACAGTGGTATATCATATAGGGTTACCCAACCAATATATTTTTCGAAGGGTAGGGCCATCTATCATTGATAGATGTGCAAGAGATCACATATATGTCTGTGGTTGGTAGAAAGAAATTCAATGATGTTTCTCCTCCTTAGTAGGTGACATAAGACAATTTTTGAAAGGTGGATTCTTGCACCATCATTATCTGATGCTATGAAACTTGAAGGAGTTGTGTATGTAGTTTTGTACTTTCTTGGTATATTGTACTTTGGGAAATATTGCAATGGAATGCAAATCCTTATTGTATTTTGTAAAGCGTCTTTGCTCATATATTCTCAATAAAGAAAGGAATTTTTTTTATTAAAATGGCTTGTTAAATAGTTTATTTTATTCATGCAATAAAACTTAAGAAATTTACTTCATTGAACATTTGACATATTACAAATAGAAAGAAAAAAATGAGATGTAATGAACCTACCTATTTTCTATTTCATTTAGGAAATGGTATCCTTCAAGATAGATTAACTTTCAGCCCTTAGGTGAGTGAATTCTATAAATGATCTACAAATTTCCTTTATGTGTGTGGATGGGGTAAATATGACTAAACAACACTTTTGGGAAATAAAAATAAGATGGAAAATGACCTCAAATATATAACTTAAGAATTCATTGATGTAGATGCAACATAAATCTAACAAAAAAAGTCAATTTTATCTAAATTGGATGAGTGGAGGACACTTAAGGCCTACCTCAAAACGAGTTTCAAAGCATCTTTTTACAAAACTGATTGAACAAGGGTTTTGGGAGAAAGATTAAAAATACCAAATGCATTCATTTGTAATGTGTAAAGGTTCATTTGATAGATGAAACATAGGGTTATTAGAAACTATATTTTTTTTGAAAAATCTAGGAATGGAAAATTTTGTGTATCTGTCAAAAAACACTCTTATTGGAAGCTCTCTTAGGACTCATTCACTTATAGGAGAATGGGTCTTTTTAACCTTTCCAAAATTTATTTCTAAGTCCTCTGTTCTTGTGTCTTCACTTCTAGCTCCTCTGAGTTTCACAGTTGAATAGTCAAAAATAAATTTGGGATCTTAGTTTTCATGATGTGGACATAAAAAATGGATGCTTCACTTCCTTGTCCACATTAAAGTGATTAGGAGGAAGGGATCCAATTTCACAATATCCACACACAAGGGTGCCTTAGAGATCTCAAACCAATGAACGATGTGAGAGACATAGCTATTAGATATCCTTGGAGATGATTGAGACAAGGGGTTCACCACCAAGTGTAAGCTTGGAAAACATGAAATGTTGGAAAACACAATGTGAAATGCAATTATATGCTAAATGACCTAGAAATGACCATGAAGCAAAATAAAAAGATACAAAACTAGAATTTACACACCTATAATATTTTTGGAGATAAAATGAAGCTTTCAAATCCTGAAGATGATTTTTAAGCCTCGTGGGACTCATTTTCTATTGTAGGAAAATTAGTCACAACTTTGGAAAACTACATTGAAACCCATTTTAGCCAAATGGGTATCCAAATCCATAAGAATATCTACAAAACAAGTACAATGGGACTCACTCACTACTAATGGTGAATGATTCCACTTTGAATTTTCAAAAAACTCAAAAGTGGAATTTGTAGAGATCTCAGTGTGCTCTTTCTTTTCCTCCAAGTGCCTAGATATGAAACCCTAATTTTTGGGGTTATCATTGAGTTTTTGAGAGAAATTTAACCTTTCCAATAGGGAAATAACTCCAAAAATTTTGTAACCTATTCTTCAATTATTTCCAAGCCTTCAAAGCACCTAGATCTACAATCACACAAAGGAAGAGAAAATATTGATTGTTAGAGTATAGGGGTTTGTCATGGTCAAACCTCTTTTAGGTAATTAAACCAAAATGATGAAGCAAGATGATTAAGAAGGAACATGAGGTAATGCAATTAGAAATTTTTTAGGATGGTAGATCTTAAATTTCCACAACAATGGATGAAGAATCTACCCATGAATTCCTTCGAAATGATCTTGAAAGCTATCTTGATGCACTATTGAAGAATTGAAATGCTTAACCCTAGCTTGCATGACTTGATAATATGAATACCCTTACGAAAAATTTATTTCAAGCCTTATTTATATAGTTAAGGTACTCCAATTACTATTAATTTGATCCCAAAGGCTAACATTAGAGAAAATTAAACTTAAAACCAAATTTTTTCTGATCAAACATTGAAAATAGCCCAAATGGGACTCATTCACCATCTTGGGTGAATGATTACAACCTAGATGGGAATCAATTTCTCAAAGTGATGAATGGGTCCCACATGGGCTCTTTTGCTAGCTGGGATGTTGGGGATTAAAGAAGTTCAAATTTTACATTATTTTAGTTGGGGTTTTAATCAAAATATTCCCTAGGATGCATAATATAGGGTCATAAGTGCCTATTAATGATTATATTAAGATCATAAATGTAATAGATGTTGGAGTTAAAATGACATTGAGAGAGGGGGTGAATCAGTGTCTTAATGGATTTGACTCATTTTCAAAAACTCAAAAACATAGCTCAGATTTGATCTCAATATTACTCTGATAATTCATGAGTTGAATGTAATCATTCATAAACAAAATTGAGAAAAGTAATAACTCAATAGTGAATTGAAATAACAACACATTTAAGCAGTGAGAACTCAGAAGAACAAAGAGACACAAGATTTTGCCAAGAGGAAAACCCTCCTGGGGTATAAAACCCACTCCCTAAATGCCTTGCAGGCTTAATATTTTGATCAACTATTCACAATGCCTTATAGGCCAATTTTAGAGCACCCACTCAAGGAGCACCAACCCCTTGTTTTGAGAAAACCATCTCAAGGAGTACCAACCCCTCAAATTATGTTTTGAACAATAATAATAGCTCAGAGGATTTCTCTGTTTTCAGTTAAGCACATATTTCTCTATTTTCTCATCTACAGAATATCCTAAGGATTCAATAATTGAATCCTTAAAATACTATATAGATAAGAAATTTACAAAGTCTCTCCATCTTGTTATTCAGATTTTTATTGCAGAGTTTATTCATACATTTTCATATAGCCAAGGAATGATAATCTTAGAATTACAACCAGAGATCTTCATAGTGTTTTTAGTACTTGTTTTTTATACAATATTTTCAGTATGTCTGCAATGAAAAAGTCTTCAAAAATGCATTTTCACAAGAATCTGAAACTCTCTTGCTAATTTAAGAATATGAAGCTGAATAATGCCAATTTGTAGATGATGGTAAAAATCAAGAGTAACACCTGTCTAAAGGGCTGCAAATAATCTGACAAAAATGAATAAAAGATCCTTTTCAAATCAGCTGAAAACCATAAATCTGAAAACCCCCATGATGAGCAATAATCTCTTCAATGAATGAAGTGAAATCAAATTGAAACTAACCCATTATTTCAAAACCACAACTGCCCAAAAATGAAACTCAAAAAATATTCTGCCATGTAACCCTTCCATTAAACAATGAACACAATAATCATTGATAAGAGTGAGTCAAAAATATATTTTGCATAAAACTGATCATGCAAAGAAAAAATGCCTCTAGCCATTAAGAAATTTCCAATAAAATAATGCCGAAGGACTGCCATTTATAGAAAGAAAACACCAAAAAAGATACCTGTATGTGCAACAATAAATAAATACCAGAGATTCAATGCCAACCAATGATGTCAGCCTACAATAGTATTTAGAAATTCCCATGTCGGCCACAGTGTTTGAGTCCTCATTAATCATTCGCTGAGACAACCCAGTAAGTATCCCGAAGGAAATTATAACGCTATTAGTCACCCCATGTTCTTTGAGTTTCGTGATGACCTCATGCAAGCTGCATTTTGTTTTCCTCATTTGCTTTCGTTGTGACCCAATGATGTCAGGAAAACCTCTTGTAGGCCACATTATGTTACACCGAAATCCCTTTTATCTCTTATGTGTCGCTGTAACCTTCAACCATCAGGGATAAATCATATCAAATATCCTATGTCATGCTGAGAGCCATGTAACATTCTTCTGGTCATTGAGACAAAATAGTTCTCTCACTGAAATGTAACCTTCATTCTCATGTGGGTCACCGTGACAAATTGTTATTGGGGAGACCATATGTAGATTTAATTATGTTTCATCGAAATACTTTATCTATTTTGAGTCGCTGAAACAAAAACACACTCTCCTCGAGATGTATCCTTCATCTGCCTTCCTTAAGACAATGCATAGCTGGGGTGACTTCTCGTAGAGCATCCTATTTCTTACAAAAATCCCATGTGATCATTCTTGTTCATTGAGACAACTCAATGCCTATGTTGATAAGGTCCATATGTATTCCATCAGTGAGACCCACAGGATTTTCTATGACATTATATTGATGCCGCAACTCTTGCCTATGTGTTCCCATTCAACTTTCGGTCGGTGAGACATAACAATCTCGTTCTGACCCCATACTGATGGTATAAGTCAAGCTGATATGGATCACCCTCTGTCATCGAAACCATGGAGAAGTCCTATTGAAAGCTTCCTGTATGTAAAATCCAATCGTCATGACATCAGAAATGTCTTGCCGATAGGAAACATAGACGTTTATCAGAAAAATGGATTGGAGAGACCCTAGCATTCTCACAATGATATGTTCTTTCTTGTGCCGATAGGTGAGACACAAAGCGCTCGATGAAACAACATGCCGAAGACTAAACTCCTCCTGAAATGTGTATCCTTTTCCTCTAGTTGGTGAGAAATAATGTAATCGGTAAGAGATCATTCTAACGATATAACTCATGCCGATATGATCCTTTTGTGTCGCTGAAACAATGTACAAATAAGGTAACTTGAGACAAGATAGAGCATGAGAAACCAGTATGAAACTATCAACAAGTAGAATCAACTAAAAGGAATTTTGTTATCAAGGACAAACCAATTTGAACACAACTGAGAACCAACAAACTCCCCCTTTGTCCTTGATGTCAAAACACAAATGACTCTCCCCCTTTTTGCCTCAAATACAAAGAATAGAAGAAAAGAAAAAAATGTGCATTGCCATAACACAACTGAGAAGCAAACCAAAAATATCATGAGAAACAACTACAAAAAGAGTAACAATGCAACAACCAAGATTGTAGGAGAGCTGTAAGTGAATCAAAACATATAACATGCTCCCCCTAAGTTGTAGCTTGGTGAATTAGTGAAGTAACGATTGAGAGATAACTCACAATCAGAGTCTCAGCCTTTCAAATAACTCTTTTGCTAAGGGAATAGTAATAATTTCAGCCACTTGATCTTGTGAACCAACAAATTGTAAGCAGACATCATTAGCCAATACCTTTTCTCAAAGAAAGTGAAACTTGATAGCAATATGTTTAGTGTGAGAGTGCATAACATGATTTTTTGATATATTTATCACACTAGTGTTATCACATAGAATAGAAATAGGTTTAGGAACTTCAATACCCATATCTGAGAGATTTTGACTCATCCAAAAAACTTGAGTACAACACGAAGTGGCAGCAATGTATTATGCTCAAGCAATAGAAAGAGTAACAAATTCTCGTTTCTTGTTGTGCCATGCAACTAAATGATCACCAAGAAAGAATGTAGCACCACTGGTTCTTTTCCTATCATCCAAACAACCAGCCCAGTTAGCATCAGTATATGTAATCAATGAAAAATTATTGCTTCTAGGACACCAAGGACCATAGGGTAAGAGCACAAACCTGTGTTACACTTTATAAAGGAATCAGCCAACAGCAAAAAAAAAAAAATTGAACTTCGAGCACATAAAAGTGGTCTTTATGTTTTGAATTTCAAAATGGTGTAAACTAATGAAATATATAACTTTTGATCAATTTTATTGTTGTAATTTAAAAAATAAAAAATAAAAAAAATTCATTATGTTTTTATCAATTTAAGGTCAGATTTTGGAATGCTGAAAATTTCAGAAAAGAGTGACTTCACAGGCCATTAAGAAAAAAATTGAAAACAAATTCATTTCTCCCTAATTTTTTTTTCTCCAAATAGGTAAGTTCAATATATTTGCATGGAAAAAAAATTTTAAATTTTGATGTATATTTTTCTCGTAATAACGTTTTAAAGTCAAACATCTCAAGATTTGATAGTTTTCATAGGCCGTCAACTATTTTCAACTTTTTTAATCACTTTAAAAAAATATATATACCCTTTTGAAGAAGACTCCCTCCTCTTTTGCACCATATAAGATTTAAGTTTTTTTAATAATTTTTACTATATTTTTTTAAATTTGTAATCAACCACTTTTTTCATTTTAAAAACCTACTTGCATTATTTTAAAAATAAAATATATTAAAACTAATCAAATTATTAAAAAAATTATATATTTGGATTCTACACTTTGAGCTCTACAAAAGGGTAATTTTTTTTTTTGCAGAAAAATCATTCTGACTAAAGAAATTCTTAGCTAAAGTTGAAAGTTTCATAAAATTCTGAAAAAGGTTGAGTTGGCTGCCAACTAGTATGCCACATAGATAGTTTCAGTAGAAATAGTTTCTATAGAAAGGGTTTTGGCCGAAACACTTCCTATAGAAATAGTTTCTACTAAAACCCTTTCTATAGAAACCTCGCACATTAAAAAATGCAATTTCAAAGCCAATTTCAAAGAGGGAAAAGGAAAATTTTGATTTTTTGGGATTTGGTCGAAACTTATTCAACCAAAACCTTTGTGCCATGTAATAGGCCATGTGGTTTCGATTGAAAGATTTCTGGCTGAAAATACTTCGCTCAGAACTATTTATTTGGCTGAAAGTGTGACACAGTTTTGTGCTTTTACCCCATAATCAAGAGTGCCTTGAATTTATTTAAAGATCCTTTTAGTAGTAGTGACATGAGATTCTTTAGTTGATTCCTAAAACCATGCAACAGTGCAAACTGCATGCATGGTGTTAGGTCTAGAAATAGTTAAATATAACATATTGTCAATCATTGATCTATATTCAGTTTCATTTCTATCAGGAGAATCATCAACCTTAGTAAGTTTGCATCCAATAATCACTGGAGTGCTAACTGGATGGCATTCATCCATCTCAAATTTGTTAAGCATCTCTCTAGCATACTTGGTTTAACAAAGAAATATTCCATTTTCACATTGAGAGATTTGAAGACCCAAGAAGAAATTTAATTCTCCCAATAATGATATTTCAAATTTAGATTCCATTAGCTGAGAGAATTTTTGACTCAAAGTAATATTATTGTAGCCAAAGATAGTGTCATCAATGTAAATTTCAACAACCAAAATATCAAAACCTTTAGTTTTAACATAAAGATTGTTGTCTACATCTCCTCTAACAAATCCATTAGAAATCAAATGACTGTCCAGCCTAGAGTACCAAGCTCTAGTTGCTTTTTTTAAGCCATAAAGGGCCTTTTTCAATCTGTAAACATGATCAAGCTTATCTTTGCAAATAAATCCTTCAGGCTATTCAACATAGACATCTTCATATAGATAGCCATTTAAAAAGCAATTTTGACATCCATTTGATAAACAATAAATTCGTTATAAACAGAATAAGCCAAGAACATTCTGATAGATTCTAATCTAGCAACAGGTGCAAAGGTTTCACCAAAAACAATACCTTCTTGTTGAGCATAGCCTTTGTAGACAACTCTTGCTTTCTTGTGAATAACATTGCCATTTTCATCAACCTTATTTATGTATATCCATTTTCCTCCAATGACATTCTTGTCATCTAGTCTTGGGACTAACTCCCATATCTTATTTTTCTCAATTTGATCAATTTCTTGCTGCATAGCATTAAGCCAACATGAGTCTGTGAGAGCTTCATTAAAAAATTTAGGCTCAAACTAAGTAACTAGACATAGATCTATTTGCACCTTTTCATCATATTTTTGTAGCCTTTCTTCTAGTTTGAATTCCTACATTTTTATCCCTAATAATCTGATCTTTGGGGTAATATTTAGCTAGAATTTTTGAAGGAGCTTTTGATGCAACCTTTTCAGGACTTGCATTTTCATTTTTAGAGCTTGTTGATTCAACAAAAGACTTTGTTGTTTTAACTTCTTCTAAATTTGATTCAAGTTCAAGTTGTTCTTCCTCATTATCCTACAAGATGTTAGCATCTAAATGTAATCTTTCATCAAACTTTACATTCACAACTTCAACAATCTTGTTAAGCCTTATGTTAAGACATTTATAAGATTTTCTGTGAGTTGAGTATCCCAAAAAGATTCCCTCATCACACTTTGATTGAAAGCTGCCAAGTTTATCATCATCTTTCTTGATAAAACACTTACTTCCAAAAATTTTAAAGTATTTGACAGAAGTAGTTTTTCCATACCAAAGTTCATAAGGAGTGTGTTTAGATTTCACCCTAAGCTGCACTCTATTCAAAATATATACAGCTGTATGAACAACTTCTTTCCAATACATATCAGACAACTTAGCTTCATCTAGGATGATTCTAGCCATTTCCTTTACAGTTCTATTCTTATGTTCAACTACCCCATTTAGTTGAGGTGTTTTTGTTGTAGCATACTATCTTTTGATGCCCTGTTGTTCACAGTAATCAATAAAATCTTGAGAGGTGAACTCACCTCCTTTGTCAGATTGTAGACATTTAAGTTTCAGATCAGATTCCTTCTCAACCAATTTATGAAAGATTTTAAACCTTTCAAAGGCTTATGATTTGTGTTGAAGAAATGTGACCCAAACCATTCTAGTATAATCATCCACAAATAGCATAAACTACTTTTTACCATAAATAAACCTTGTTCTGGTTGGTCCACATAAATCAGTATGCACAAGCTATAAAGGTTTCGAAGAAGAATTTTCTTTTGTTTTGAAGCGTATTTTAGTTTGTTTACCACTTAAACATTCTTTGCACATAGAGTTTTCTGGCATGCTAAGAACTAGTAAACCTCTAACATTCTGATTTTTGCTAATTCTAACCAGATTTTCAAAGTTTATGTGTCCTAATCTTTTATGCCATAACCAACTCTCTTCAATTTGGCCCATTAAACACATACCTTGATTATTGTCATTGCTTGATGTGTCGAGAAGATTGTACACATTTCCTTTTGTCCTCCTTCGAGTTGCAACAACCTTTCCAAGCTTGTTCTTAATCTCACATCCCTATGAAGTGAAAAGAACATGATAACCACTATCACAGATTTGAATAACACTTAGAAGATTATGTTTGAGACCTTGCACATAGTACACATTATAGATATAAGTGTCTTCATTCAAAAGAAGTGAACCTCTACCTTTATTTTGAATACCAGAGTTATCACCAAACTTAACATATCCACCTACATAATCTTCAAGATTTATAAACTTATCTTGTCACTAGTCATATGGTTAGAACATCCACTGTCTAGGACCCATAAGTCCTTTTTCTTGGAATGAAAAGAAGTTTGAACCAACATAGTTTGCTCAATGTTGTTGACACTCTTATGTTTCCAAACCTTTTTAATTTCTATTGTTTGGATTGTAAACTAGTTCTGTACTATTTGAAAAAATGTCCCAAAGCATTGCATTTAAAACATCTAATCAGTTTATCAAAACCATAGTGTTGCCTCATACCAAACTTAGGTATACTAGGATTCATAAGCTTGCAATTGCTCACCTTATGGCCAAATTTGTTGCAAAAAAACAATAACCATAGAAGAAAGGATTGACTCTATATGAGGGTCTATTACCTCTTAAAAATTGAACATGATCCTTACCAAATTCTGAGTGATTTGAACCTGAACCTTTGACTTCATAAGAGGGGTTTTGTTTTGCATTGTCAATTGACCATTCACCCTTTTCAAAACCAACACCAGTTTTATCTTTATACATCTTCTGCTTTCTAAGCATCTCATTTAGTTTTAGAGTGCTTTCATATGTTTCAATTTCCTTCCTAAGACATACTACTTCTTGTTCTAGTTTTTGAATTTCTTGATCTTTGTAGCTTGCAGTATCTTGAAGATAGTCTTCAACTCTTTTAGTTTCTTCAAGCTGAGTTTTTAGAGAGACCATTTCTTGATTTTGTTTATGTTCTTGAGCAAGAACTTGTTTTTTGAGTTTTTGACCTCTTTTAAAACACATTTTAGCTCCCTTTCAAGATATACTTCACCTTCTTCAATGTCAGTGGTGTTTGAATAATTTTGCTGCGTAATTTCAGCCATGAACAAAGTTTCATATTCTTCAACTAATGAATCTTTAGACTCAATATCAGATTCATCCTTACTAAATATACTTATCTTATTTTTGAAATTGAATTTTTGCTTAGGTTTGAAGGCCTTCTTCTTAGGCTATTTTTCAGTTGTCTCGTTGTCACATATTTGATCATCATAGGGACACTTTGTAGCAAAGTGACCTATTTTTCCACAGTTAAAACATTTAAAGGGAAGTTTTCCCTTATATTTTCTTGACCCCTTTTTAAGTCTTCTAACAAAAAGGGATTCTTTAGAATCAGACAACTCTGATTCACTAACTTTGACTTTTTCTTTCTTTTCAGTGTTAAGGAAGTTTCTTTTCCTGTTGAATTTTTTTTGCTAGTTCTCATTTCATAGGCAGTGAGTATTCCTTGTAGGCTATCTAAGGTACGCTTATCAAAGTGTTTCTTTTCTTCTAGGGCCGAAACCTTAGATTCAAATTTTGATGGTAAGGTTCTAACAACCTTTGTGACCACATCAAATTCATTAACCTCTTAACTTAGACCTTTCATTGCATTGAAAACTTCATCAGCTCTTAGAAAATATTTAGCCACTTTTTCATCATCCTTCATTTTCATCTCCTCAAACTGATGTTTGAGTGTAATGATTTTTGACAGTTTGACTTTCTCATTCCCTTGATATATAGTTTCAAGTTTTTCGCAGGTTTCATGAGCAGATTTGGAATCCACGACTTTAGTGAACACATCTTTAGTTAACCCACACAAGAGGGCATGCTTAGCTCTAGCATTTGTTTCATACCTCTTTTTTTCAGTAGGATCAGTGGGAATACAGGCTGATACATCGTAATCATTTAAAACAATGCTCCAAACATCAACATCAAGAGAAATAAGAAAATCTTCCATTCTAATTTTCTAGAACACATAATCTATTCCATTAAATAATAGAGCTCTAGTTACAGAGGCACCATCTTGAGAATGTGCCATTAAAAAAAAACTCCATGACCAAGATCAATCCAAGGTGATTAAAACCTATTAGAGGACCCTACGCTCTGATACCAATTGTTGGAGTTAAAATGACACTGAGAGGAGGGGGAAAATCAGTGTCTTAACAGATTTGATTCATTTTCAAAAATTCAAAAACACTCCTTAGATTTGACCTCAATATTACTTTGATAATTCATGAGTTGAATGTAATCATTCATAAACAAAATTGAGAAAATAATAACCCAATAGTGAACTGAAACAACAACACAATAAAGCAGTGAGAACTCAGAAGAACAAAGAGACAAGATTTTTCTAAGTGGAAAACCCTCCTAGGGTATAAAAACCACTCTCTAAATGCCTTGCAGGCTTAACCTTTTAATCAACTGTTCACAATGCCTTATAGGCCAATTTTAGAGCACCCACTCAAGGAGCACCAACCCCTTGTTTTGAGACAACCATCTCAAGGAGTACCAACCCCTCAAATTATGTTTTGAACAATAATAATAACTTAGAGGATTTCTCTATTTTCAGTTAAGCACATATTTCTCTATTTTCTCATCTATAAAATACCCTAAGGATTCAATAATTGAATCCTTAAAATACTATATAGATAAGAAATTTATAAAGTCTCTACCTCTTGTTATTTAGATTTTTATTGCAGAGTTTATTCATACATTTTCATACAGCCAAGGAATGATAATCTCATAAATACAACCAGACATCGTCATAGTGTTTTCAGTACTGGTTTTTTATATAATATTTTTAGTATGTTTGCAATGAAAAAGTCTTCAAAAATGCATTTTTCAGAAAGAATCTGAAACTCTCTTGCTAATTTTAGAATATGAAGCTGAATAATGACAATCAGTAGATGATCATAAAAATCAAGAATAATGCATGTCTAGAGGGCTACAAATAATTTGACAAAAATGAATAAAATATCCTTTTCAAATCAACTGAAAATCATAAATCTGAAAACCCCATTGATGAAGCAATAATCTCTTCAATGAATGAAGTGAAATCAAATTGAAACTGACCCATTATTTCAAAACCACAACTGCCCAAAAATGAAGCTCAAAGAATATTCTGCCATGTAACTGTTCCATTAAAAAATACACACAATAATCATTGATAAGAGTGAGTCAAAAATATCTTTTGCATAAAACTGATCATGCAAATAAAAAAAACCTCTAGCCATTAAGAAATTTCCAATAAAATAATGCCCAAGGACTACATTTGCAAAAAGAAAACACCAAATAAAGATACCTATATGTGCAACAATAAATAAATACTAGAGATTCGATGCCAACCAATGATGTCGACCTGCAATGATATTTAGAAATTCCCATGTTGGCCACAGTGTTTGAGTCTTTGTTAATCATTCACTGAGACAACCCCGTAAGTATTTCAAAGGAAATTATAATGCTGTCAGTCACCCCATGTTCTTTGAGTTTCACTATGACCTCATGTGAGCTGTGTTTCCTATTCCTGATTTTCTTTTGCTATGACCTAGTGATGTCGGGAAGACCTCTCGCAAACCACATTATGTTTCACTGAAAGTCCTTTTATCTCTTATGTGTCACTATAACCTTCAATCATCAGGGAGAAATCATATCAAATATCCTATGTCACGTTGAGAGCGATGTAACATTCTTCTGGTCATTAAGACAAAATAGTTCTCTCATTGAAATGTAACCTTCATTCTCATGTGGGTCGGCATGAAAAATTGTTATTGGGGAGACCATATGTAGATTTCATTATGTTTCACCGAAAGAATTTATCCATTATGAGTCACTGAAACAAAAACACACTCTCGCAGAGATGTATCCTTTAACCACCTTTGCTAAGACAATGCATGGTCGAGGTGACTTCTCGTAAAGCATCTTGTGTCTTACCAAAATCCCACATGATCATTCCTATTTGCCAAGACAATTTAATACCTATGCCGACAAGGTCCATATATATTCCATCGGTGAGACCCATAGGGTTCGCTATGACATTATATCGATGCCACAACTCTTGCAGATGTGTTCCCATTCAACCTTTAGTTGGTGAGACATAACAATCTTGCTGTGACCCCATACTGACGGTATAACTCCTGCCGATATGATCACCCTCTATCCCGAAAACCATGGAGAAGTCCTGTTGAAAGGTGCATGTATGTAAAATCCAATTGTCATAACATCAGAAACATGTTACCGATAGGAAACAAAGAATTTTATCAGAAAAATGGATCAGGGAGACCCTGGAATTCTCACACTGATACATGTTCTTTCTTTTGTCGGTCGGCCAGACACAAAGCGCTCGATGAAACAACATGTCGAAGACCAAACTCCTACCGAAATGTGTATCCTTTTCCTCTGGTTGGTGAGACATAATGTAATCAATAAGAAATCATTCTAATGGTATAACTCATGCTGATATGATCCTTTTATGTTGCCAAAACAATGTACAAATAAGATAACTTGAGACAAGATAGAGCATGAGAAACCAATCTGAAATTGTCAACAAGTAGAATCAACTGAAAGGAATTTTGTCATCAAGGAAAAACCAATCTGAACACAATTGAGAACCAATAATAGATCCCAATATTCAATGTGAAAGTGTAAATAAATAAACCTTACAACACTAAATCAAGGAAAATTTGAGTCTATTTAGTTTAGAAGGGCTCTAAATCCCATGTGACTGTGTAAAACCCATTACAACACTAGGTTAGGTCCACTTGATTTATAAGCCTCCCAAATTTAATGTGAAGATGTAAATAAATACATTTTAAAACATTAAATTACGACAAAGTTAAGTTAAATTAGCTCAAAAAGGGCCCAAGTCCTAATGTGGATGTCTAAAACACCTCAAAAACACTAGATAAATGTGACATCAAGTCCAATTTATCATCAAATATTCCCATATCAAGTGTGAAAATATTACGGGATACATGGGTATGTGCAAGATCATGATGGGCCAAAAAGTGGTGATATGATGGGTATTTGTACGATATGTGGCTAACAACTTTTTTCTTATCCAAAATTGATGAAAATAAAAGGGTTTTTAGAGGAGATTCATAGCTTTCAACCAATATGAATTATTCTTTATTTTGAATTTAATAACTAATTATTATTCATTTTATATTAGAATTATTACTAAAGTCCTAATTGATAGGCTAATTGACAAACATCTATATATTTCAAATGATATCACAATTTTTGAATCCAAAACATGCGTCACATTCTATGCTTCACATACTATAAGATTAAAATAATAATAATCGAATTTCATGAAGTTTTGAAATAGTTAAGGTGGTTAGACCTATAAGTTTTTTTAGTTTTTAAAAGTTGCAATAAAAAAATCATAATTAATTATTTACTTGGAAAAAAATTACAAAAATATATCCATCACATCGGGACATGATTCTTCTACTTATATATAAAATTTTATAAAAAAATATTGTCATTTTATTGTGGTTAGGGTGGCGAGATAGATACCTACTTCTTAATTTTTCCCTCAAATTTAAGTACTACTGCATTGAAATTTCAATTTTTTACCAAATAGATTTTTAAAAATAAAAAATAAACCTAGTATTTTATAAACTGCATTCAATTTTCTATATATTCTATTCTGACATATTTTTAAAATAATATAGGTAACTTATTCAAATTTTTACGTCAAGTTGCCTAACTTTGATTTTTTCAAAAAAAATTTCCACTTAAGGGCCTATTTTTTCCATGATGATCCTACACATACCCACATTTTTCTATGATACATTTAGCACCCACTTTAGTGAGAGTATTAACTTACTTAAAACTCACAATAAAATAGGCATTTAAGAGGGATCCAAGTGTACCAATGTGGATGGTCTAGGATAACAAAGATCAAGGAGACAGTGAAGCGCCTAGGTCTGAAGATCCTAAGTCAAACCAAGATAAGCACCAAATGACATGCACAAGATGCAACATCAAGATATATGATCATAAAATTTCAATAAATAGAATGAGAACAAGAATACAAAAAAAAAAAAAGGTGGATTAAGATTTGACCATTTTCCTAACATGATGTGGATCAGATCTAGACTATTTGTCCAAAAAAAATACATACTCACTCTGAGGCAATGGAACTCTTGGCTATCAACTAGGTGAAGACCTAAAATTTGAGAAACATACACTCATGGATGGTATGCACTCACACACATGCAAGTGGCTCTAGAAAAAATCATGCCTCGAATTGGGATTCCCACTCAAACCATACCAAATTTATATCTCCTAATAACCTTGATAAGGCACTACACAAAAATGATCTTTGAACTCCATGAGGAAAGAAAAACTTTGTATGCTTAAAACATATAGACATTGTAAATGCAAAATAGTGCAAGGAATTTTTAAAGGGATTTTTCTTAATTCATGCAAGGTCTCTTCCTAGAGAACATTATGCCTAATTTCTCCAAGATATAAAAGATATAAGGTCTCATCTTAGGGAATATTGTACTTAATTTTTTGAAGAGAGGACAAGTCAAATAAATGTCACACTCTTGGAGAGAATCAAACCTAATGACACCACCAAGAAAAGGATGCATCACAGGAAGAAATAAATTATGCAACAAAATATGAGTGTCAATGTATGCCCTCAATTAAAGTGTTTGCTAACATAATTACTATGAGAAATTTCTTTAAAGTAGGAAAAGATATGAGAGCTTATTTAGAAAGCCCTATGCCAAGTCATATGTTTCAAATAAGCTACATAATTAAAAAGTAGTATGTCATAGGTGATCCAACTTAAGGAGTGTTGTCCACATCCCAAGCTTACTCTTATATGTTCATGAAAGGTGATCAACTATCCAAAAGATAAAAAAAAATTGACATACAGGAAAAAGGGTATATAAACCTTTTCCCCCACTTTTTGCATGGCAAGGATTAGCCAAAATTATTGATGAGAAACATGCTAGAGTGAAAATCAATATCAAATATAGGAATTAGGTTCCCCCACATAAGGGAGAGCACCAAACTCCTTAAAATGTTGTATTTTACTACTCAAAGGCTTATATTCATTAGTAGAATGACCATGAACTCTATGATATGCACAATTTTTTTTTAATATAATTTATCTTGAGTTCCTGGAGGGAGAGATATCAAGTGATCTTGGAGGAGTCTTGAGAAGATACTCTCTTTATTTATAGAAGATGTTCCTTTATTATGTGACAAAGATATCTATTGCTTTATGTAGAAGATGTCATACCTACATAAGACTCTTTATATTGCAAGATTTTGTTCTCTTCGGGTATGTGCAGGATCATCATGGAAAAAATAGGCCCTTAAGTGGCAAAAAATTTAGAAAAAATAGAGTTACACAACTTGACTTAAAAATTTGAATAATTTATTTATGTTATTTAAAAAATATGTAAGAATATAGAATCTGTAGTGAATTGAATGTAGTTTCTAAACTACTAGGTTTTTTTTTTTTTATAAATATATTTGGTGAAAATTTGAAATTTCAATGCAGTGGTACTTAAATTTCAGGGAAAAATAAGAAGGTGTCTATCGACCACCATAACCACAATAAAATGAAAATATTTTTATAATATTTTAGATATAAGTAGAGGACTCATGCCCCGATGTGATGCATATTTTTTTGTAATGTTTTTCCAAGTAAATAATTAATTATGAATTTTTTATTAGAATTTTTAAAAAATATAAAAATTCATATGTGGCCTTCCTAACTGTAATGTTTGAAAGCTATAGATTTTTTTTCAATCAACCTATCAATTAGGACTTTAGTTGTAATTTGAATAGAAAATGAATAATAATTACTTATTAAATTGAAAGTAAACTATAATTTATATTGGTGGAAATCTGATAATCTCCTTTAAAAACCCCTTTAGTTTCACCAATTTTGGGTAAAAAAATAGTTGTTAGCCACATACCCATCATATTGGCACTTTTTGGCCTATCATGATCCTGCACATACCCCTCCTTTATAGGAGGGTGTAAAATATAATGAACTGAAATCATTAGTTCTTTTTGAGATGAAATTGAAATTAAGTGAACATTTCTTTTTTATTTCATTTCTTGCAAAGGATAACTTTTGAGACCACTAGTGTCTATCAGTTCAAGATGTACTATTATTAAAGTCATCTTAGAAGGATGTTTTGTGATAGTGTTGATATTAAGTGAATTATTTTTTATTTCTATCAAAGGACAATAACCAATAGCATGAGTAATTTCTTTCATTTTAGGCTCTATAGGGTTGCAGATACCTTGTTCTTTATCACCACATCCTTTTCCACTATAGCCAAGTTGTTTCATAACTTCATAACCTTTGCTATAAATCTTTTTCATTTCTTTTGGATATGGAGATTGTTCATGATCAAGTGAATCAAATTTTTTTGTGTAATCTATTGTCTTATGTTGTGAAGTGATTGAGGTGGATGCTTTGGAAGTGTCTTCTGAGTTTTGTGTTGACATTACTACTTTCTCTTGTTCCTTTTTCAAATTCTTTGTGTATGATCATATATTTTTCCATGAATGTATGTTTGAAATATAAGGAACAAAAATCATATTCTAATAACTTTGTGACTTGATCAATATATTTTTATTTTATTTGCACAAGTTCCATCTGTGTAGTTGGTTTTAATGTTTCCAAAGGATTTTCCATTTTTTTCTCAATGTTCAAACAACTATTTGGATCAGGGTCAGCTTCAATTATGTAGACTTTGCTATTGTAGATGTATTTCATTTTACGATGAAGATTAGAAGGAACCCCATTCATTTCATGAATCCATGGTCTACCTAAAAGAAGATTATATGAAAGTTCATGAGGCATAACATGGATTTTTGTTTCCAATGTGGCCTTCCTAACTGTAATAGGTAAAGTGTTCAAACTAAGAGGCTTTTTGTCGACAATGTCAAATCCCTTAATAGATAAAGAATTAGGTTGGATGTTTGATTTATCAACATCAAGCCAGCTAGAATGATCAAACTACACACATTAAGGGTAGATCTAATATATATATAAGAGTTCTCTTTATCCATTTTATTTTGTATTGAGATATTATTATGAAAGATTCATTTTCTTTTTGCACTTCCAAAGGGGGGAGTCCACTTTGGTGGAAAAAAATTTCAACATTTATTCCTTGGATCATGACTGCTATATCATTTGGTTGTGCAATTGAAGGGATAATTTTTTTTTTAAGGCTATTTGAATCATGTTGCAGCAGTGAGGAGAGGCTTGAATAAGGTCCCATAATGATATCATAGTACAAGTATTCTTTAGTTGTTCAACAAGATTGTACTCCTTTCAACTTGGTGGAGATAAACGAGGAGGGCCTGGTAATATTGGGTTAGGAAAAGGTAGGGATGTTGGGGTTAGTCCTTGTGGTTGTAGATTATTTGTTGTGTTATATGTATGAGAAATGGTATTATGACTTGGCTGGTGTAAAATATTATTCTTAGGTGGGTAGAGGACAAGTTCAAGTTTATTTTGAGTTGGAGGTTTGTTTGGAGGTGGGTAAAGGATGAGTTGAGGTTGAATAATATTAACGCCCCTTAGTGAGGGAGAGTCTAATGTTTCCTCAACATCTTCTTCCAAGCACACTATGTTATTGTCAATGTTATAATTTTCTTGCAACATGATATCCTCCCGAGGAGGAGAGTTTTTAGGAGAACTACAAACGAAATGTTCTTGACATTTAAGGAAATTCTTTCTTCTAAAATGACTCCATCAGAACTAGGGGAATGATCAATGGTTGGATTTTCTTGATTATGAATAGAGGGGATATTAGGAGAAGGTGTTGTTTGATTGCTTTTTTTCTCTAAGGTATCATTCTCTTGTGCTGTATTATCTACCCTCATAAGAGAGCTTGTAATATTTTCATCACATTCCATGGTTAGATTTTGTAAAGCAACTTTTTCAGTAGTAGGGGAGGCAATAAGAGAAGAACAACTATGATTTTCATGTGTGTAAATGATTGGATCCTGTGGTTCAAATAGACCCTTCCAAATGTTATGAACATTAGGAAGGAGAGAAATAACTCGCAATAATTGGATTTCTTGATACCAATATATCCTCCTCACAAATGTGTTTGTCATGAGTGTACATGTGATTGTATCCTTATTCACTAAAGCATTTTCAAAAATAGGGGAGGGGTTGTGAGATGAATGGAGAATAAGTAAATTATTGGAAATGAATTCATATTCAAATGTTATACTATCTACCCAAGGGGAATGAGGAGAAGGACAAACAATAATTTTATGATTCTCAATGATTGTACCTTCTTTGACCAAGATACCTTTGTCACTAAAAGGAGAGGTATCAGGAGAAGTACAATTATGATTATCATGGTTATTATTTTTTATATTAATATCTTTTATCACATCATCCTCACAAATAGGAGAAATAGGAGAGGGTGTAAGTTTAAGGAAAAATTTAACGTTTTCACTCTCTTGCACTAAGAGACTCTCATAACTAGGTAGTACATTGAATGAATGACTAACATGTTTATTGACTAAATTTTTCTTTGAAAACTTGGAGAAAATCAAAACTAATATTTGTGACAAGTAATCTATGAAAAATTAAAATGCAATGTAAGGACTTAAAATGAAATACAATTTTCTGTTTTCAAGAAAGATAGTTTACCGATTTCACTCTGCAATGATGGAATCATTCACCAAGCATGGCGAATCAATCCACTGTCAAGTGAAAAAGTGTCAAAAACTAATTTCTATCTTCTCAAATCCTAGATCTGACAAAATATGGATTGTAGATGTCAAGGTGGACTCATTTTTTGAAGGTGGGAAATTAATCAATTCTTGAATTTTTGGAAGTACAGTCAAAACCTTTGTAACATCAAATCTATCAAATTTTGAGTGTCGAGTTGCTAAGGTCAGATTCTATAGAAAATAGACATAAAGTACTTAGAAGAGGAGAAAATATGATGTAATTTCTTGAAGAGCTCAATAGACTTGATTCCACTTTTCAACAACTTTTAGACCTATTAAATCTACAAAATAACACATACAAAAAAGGGAAAATGTTGGTGGGTTAGCAAATATGGGTTTTCCTTGGTTGAACCCCACTTTGGTACTCAAACCCAATGAAAATATATGAAATTAAAGGGAAATAATAAATGAATAACATAAAGTATTACAACTTACCTCAAAACCCTTGAAGATGCAAATATGAATCAAAGTCAATGGCTACTCCAATATGCTTCAATGATTGTTTAATGATCTATTGCAAATACTTGAAAAAATGCTATGCTTGAATTCTTGAATGCTTAGAGAATGATTAGACATGTTCTTGGATGGATGTAAAATGAGGTGAAATCAACTTACTTATACCATTATTGTGTCTTATTACCTAAGTATACATCATCCCAGGCCAACATCAAGTGTAAAATTGAATAAAATCTAGAAAGAAATTTGAATTATTTTGAATTTTGTGTCAAGTTGGACTCATTTTCCACCCATGGTGAATGGGTCCCACCTTGAGGGTGTGTTCAAGCATTGGGAATTAAATGTTATTTAATGTAGTGTGTCAAGGTATCATTCAAAAATACACTTAAATAAACCTTATGAGTGCATAAGAAAGTCCAACAAGACATAAGAAAAGTGTAAATAAGGGGGAAATGCATAGAAAAGCATGAAGCTAGATTACAAGACTTAACAATACTTTAAAATAGGAATTTTTCATTTGTCAATTGATGCATTTTAAGTGAATTATTAAATAGGGTCTGGAATGATGTGGAAATTATTTACAACACTTCAAAACACATTCACAAGACTTCAATATTTAATATTAGAATTTAAAATAAGCATGTTCAATTCATGTTGCAATATAAAATTAAGACAATACATGCCAAACATGATGAAACAAGACCTAAAAGATCATGGAAATGACAAGGGGACATTTTTCTATGACACATTTAGCCTACACTTTAGTGAGAGGAAGAACATGCTTCGAACTCGCACTAAAATAGCCATGAACATTAAAAGGAGAAGGGTTCAAATGTACGTATGTTAGAAAGATAGAATAACTAAAAAAAAGAGGGATGATCAAGCCCCCAGGATGATGATCCCATGTCAAACAAAACATAAGGACAAAAGAACACACAAGTATTGAGACATTAAATGAAGCTTCAATCATCAATCCAACATGTTCATGAATTACATATAGGAAAAAAGAGAAGATGTGTACTCACTCTAGGCCCATAGAATATTGGATCATCCATGGGGTGACAAGGGCCAAAACATAAAATGAAAAAAGAGTAACATACACTAGTTCACATGCACTCAAAAACACAAAAGTGACTATGGGGAAAAGTCATGTTGTTCATTGTGATTCCCACTAAACCACATGTCAAAGTTATACCACCTGATAAATTTACCAAGGCGCCACAAAAAGAAAATGAAAATGTAAATGTTAATTTAAAAATTTCATGAGCCAAGAAAAACTTTGTATGCTTATTGTTGTGCATGTTTTGCACACACGCCCCGCCATAGGCAGGGACTGCCTTTTTTTGCTCTTGATAGGTTGCTTTGCCCCTGTCTTGTTTTGCGTGCCCCATATCCAAGCCCAAATTGGTCAGGTGCCATCAAACGATCAAATTCCCCTACCCAAATTAACCTACTTGGAGTATTCAAATCTGTGGAGAAATAAAGTCCCCCATCCCCTTTTTGCCTTTTGTCTTGTTTTGGCTATTTCAAAAACATCTGTGGACCGCCGTCACTCCTGTTTCCACATTTTTGACTTTGGGGTCACCCTTTTTAGGATCTGGAATGTGTTTGAAGTGCGTAAATGAACTGTAAAAGTTTCGTCAATGTTTCATTAAGTTTCGATGGTTTTGGAACTTTCCCTCCAGAATTCCTTTCCTCCTTGGCTATTTGGAAACATCTGTGGACCCCTGTCGCTCCCGTTTCCACATTTTTGACTTTGGGAAAAACCTTTTTTTGCATCTAGGATGTGTTTGATGTGCTTAAATGAATTGTCAAGGTTTCATCAAAGTTTGGTTAAGTTTTGGTGGTTTGGGAGCTTCGTCCCCCTTTTGCTCTTTTGAACATCCAGTAGCCACCTCCCTTCTGGCATCCAAAGCCCTACCCCTCTGTGGCCATTTTTGGGGCTCCACCTCTCCATGGCCATTTTGAACATCCAGCGGCCACCTCCCTTCTGGCCACCAGAGCCTGGCCCCTCCATGGTTGTTTCTGGGACTCCGCCTCTCCATGGCCATTTGGAAAATCCGGCGGCCACCTCCCTTTTGGCCTTCGAAACCCGAGCCCTCTGTGGCAGTTTTCGGGAGTCCGTCCCTCCTTGGTTGTTTTGAACATTAGGGAGCCTACCTCCTTCTCGGCTATTTTGAGCATCCGAGAGCCTGCCTCCTTCCTGGCTATTTTGAACATCCAGGAGCCTGCCTTCTTCTTGGCTATTTTGAACATTCAGAAGCCTCCCTTCTTCCCGACTATTTTTAACATCTGGGAGCCCGCCTTCTTGCTGGCTATTTTGGCTTCTGTCTGCTGTCTACCTTCCAGCTTTCTTCTGCCATCTTTATGCCCTCTGGAACTCACACCCTTGAAGCACGCATTAATGTTTATGGCCCAAATGAGCTCCAAATATGAATATCAAGATATTTTGATGAATCATGGATAGATCTAACAGGGAATTTGTAGGTTTGACTGACATTTTCCTTAACTCATGTATAAATGCACTTATGACACTTCATGTTTGCAAGAGTCAAGAAGCCTTCCATAGGTCTATTGGAGAGGCACATTGAGGGACTTGTCCTACCTTTTTCCAAATGATGATGATTTCTAAGGAGCTTTTTGCTCGAATCAGGGGCCACCAATCCATTGATGCCAATCACTGACGGGCTCATTTGATCAATGGAAGAACAGTACAAGCACATCAAGCAAAAGACAATTTTCAGGTAGTTTTAGCTATAGTGAAAAGGGAAATCAGCTAAATAACAAAATTGCTACAATGACTGGCACTAAATGAAAAAAAAAGAGAAAATACAAGGAATGTATTTAAATTGTTGGATATTGGGGGTAGGTGAAGCCCTAACTTGTAATGAATCTGAGCCACTCAATACAAATTGATCCTAGCCATTCATTTGGGCTTTGGAAAACTATAAATAGGGGCTTGCCCCTCATTTGTAAGGGTTGGAGAGCTGTTGTAAAAATCATTTTGTAGCAATAGAAGATAGCATTGCATGAGTTTATGAATATTCTCTTTGATTTTGCTCATCTTGGATGCATGGTTCTACTTCTATGTTATTTTTAGTATTAGCTTCTTGAATGGCTGTCATGATGGTGTTGTTGTTATAGTATTTGATGAGCTTCTGGCCGATACTTTTAGCACTTGTTGATGATCAACTATTGTGCAAAGTTAGCCTAGGCTTCTTTATTCGATTGCATGTTCATGATATGCATGTGCAATTTGAAAATAAATAGACCTTAGGAGATTGCACTGGTTTTGTGTAGCTATAGGTTTCTCTTAGTCAAGCAAAAACTTAGTTTAGGAATTCTATCTACTTTAGTAGCCACCATTGTTACTATTCATTTGTAGCTTAGGATTAGAATAGCTTTCTTAACACTTCTCCTTTTGCTATTTCTTTTAATCCTTGGTTAGAGTAGGACCCAAAGCATCACCATGACACTAAATCATATGAACTTGACGAGTTTCAGCTTGCTATTTTGAGTGGATAGCCACTGTTCATTCACTTACAACACTTTGAAACTGCATTTGCTAACCCAACTTCCCATGCTTTGTAACTCATCTGTAAGACTACCTTGTGATTCTAAAAAATCACATCAAACAACTAAGATATTCCAAGCACTGTCAAGACCTTGGGATAGTGTTCTGCAATCTGATTGTGGAGAATTGTCTTTCAAGAGAGGTAGTGCATCTACGCATTACCTGTGTTGAGAAGTGCATAAAAAATACATCAACAAAAATAGCACTAGAAGGAGGGCTGACACGTTGGGAATACAAAGCTGAAGGTTGGAAGTGATTCATATTATGCCCTCCTCCTCCTAATGCCATCAACAAAATTGGCACTAGAGAGAGGGCTGACATGTTGGAAATACAAGGTTGAAGGTTGGAAGTGATTCAATTTATGCCCTCCTCCTAACGCCATCAATAGAACTAGTGCTAGAAGGAGGGCTGACATGTTGGGAATACAATGTTGAAGGTTGGAAGTGATTCATTTTATGCCCTCTTCCTCCTAATGCTATCAACAGAACTAGCGCTAGAGGGAGGGCATGACATGTTGAGGCTACAAAGCTTAAAGTTGGAAATCAAAAAGAGCACTTTCAAAGAAGAAATATGAGATAGGGAGATCTCTTTCAATGCTAAAAATCAGAAAATTTTGAAGGGAAGTAGAAGCTGAGTTGAAATGGAGCAGAATGCACAAATTGACATTACTCAACTACATGCAGATTTGAATAAGAGACTGAAAAATCCATTGCAGCAATCTGCATTGGTGGATAGATGTCGATTCCATTGCACTCATAGGCACAACGAGTTGGGGTGTCTGAATTTTTTGAACAGAATTGAAAAGGTCTTGCAAGGAGAAATCCCCTTTTGGGAAATCTATCTGCCTTTAGCCCTTGCAGACCTAGAGGAAGAATTGACAAGCATGGCAGCCAAGGCATTTAAGGAGCTAATCCAAGAACATTTGAGCAGCAAGGATGGACCAAGATTGGAGGAAGTACTAATGGCAAGTTGGTGTACATTTCACAATGCACCACATTCAGAATTTACATGCCCATCACGTGACAACATCATTTCTCAAGCCAAGGGTTGTTCAAAAAAGTTGGAGTAGCCAACTCTCAATGAGAAGTTATCCAATGAGGCAGAAGAGTTGTAAACATCCAGAGGATAGCAAAATAAAGATGAACCAAGAAATTTGACACAAGTTGGTGTTGGGACAGTAGACATAGAAAATGAAAACCAAGAGTGATGAGCTAAAAGTCTTGGGACAGAAAGGTGCATTGATGAAAATCTGATTTTAACTAGTTTAGTAGGTTTTCCCTCCATTGAAGAAGAGTAGTCCTCCACTCAAGAAGAGGAACGAATGATAATTGAAGATGAATTAACAGAATTTGCAGCAGCATATGCAAGGACAGCCAACACAGATGCTGAAAATCAAGAAGAAGAGGCTGAAAACCTTGGGGCAGTAGAAGGAGATGATCAAAGCATAAGTAAAATCAGGTTGGAAGACCTCTCCTTCATAAACGACAGTGATCGAGAATCTGAAAATGTAGATTTGGGGGAGTGGGAACAACCACTCGCCATGGTTGTATACCATTAAGCTTCTTTTTTGAATGATGATGAGGACCCAATAGCAGAAAGATATGACCAACTCATCTTTAGATTAGCAAGGGATTGGTCAAAGCTAAAATACCAAGTGGATTTGGAGGTGCTACTATTACCAAATTGGTGCAGACTTCATGATTCATCATATTTGGAGTTCACATGTGAACTAGGCCAAGAAGCCATCAAACAAGTCAAAGAACAAGCAAGGCAGCCAAGTGCCCGACCTCCTCTACTTGCTGCTCAAATTGAAGTAGAAGACCAAGAGCCTGAGTCAAGTGATGGCTCAGGTTAAGGTGGACCTCAAGAGGATGTTAGGGCAGCAATAGAAGGACAACAATACAGTCTCAGACTTTTGAGTGATGAAGTAGATCAAGCGGGAATGTTGTCTACCAGTCACCAAGAAGTTCTTCCTCTTGAAGAGCAGTTGTGTACCATGGATGATGGGATTTTTGGTGAGTCTTTAGAGGGAAATCATGCAATAGACTTTGGTCCCCTTGATGAGGTTCCATCAATTGATGACTTCTTTCCATTGGGAGCTGCACTATAGAGGTATGCTCATGTCGAGGAAGAGCACATCCTAGAAAATGGTAGTGATGAATACATACTCCTTGAGCCCCCGAACGGTGATGCACTAGAGTTTTCAGATTGGGAGAGGAGCTCCTTCTCCATTTACAGCGATAGTGAGCATGAAGAAACGAGTGAACATCATGATGAGATGCATGAACATCAAAAAGAAGAAGACAAAGGCGGAGGTGCTAAGATAGTTGCTAATAGAGATGAAGCACTCAACCAACTACAAGATGCAACTTGGAGTCCTTCCGCCATGATCGTTGTTGATCCTCCTTCATATTTAGATGGCTCCAATAGGATAGATTCGCATATGTCATCATCCCATGACATTGAACATCATGAAAATAAGGTTGACACTTGGGAAAGGGGATGGGACAACATGTTGCCCCTTGAAGACAGCAATCAAGAAGAGGTTTGGGCAACGGAAACCTAGGTAGATGAGGTGTACTTCCTCAAGGAACAACCAGTGGAGGTTGTGGATCCCATTGGTAGATTAAAAGAGTTGTTTGTTGCCCCATCCTCCCAGCCTTATGAAAGGTTAATATCTGAAGTGTTGTACCCTCCACCATGCCCACCCGAGGTTGCTAATGCAACAATCAAGGATGTTATGCTTGCTCTCGACTACCCAACGCTGCCATCTCCATGTGATGACATCCAGGTTTTATCCTTCCTTGCCCCTATCATTTCTCATAACTGCACTTATTATTTTGATTATGGGAATAAGGGAAAAATGAACAAGTTTATGGATTAACCATGGGTTCAATGAGCCTCCTCAATTGCTGATTTTTCATGATGATGTGACTGAACTTGAGTGCTGCAACATTGAATTTATTTTTTTAGAATATAAAGATAAATTTGCATGGATAAGAACGAAAACAATTGCCTATTTGCTTGTGCATGCACTGCGAAAACCAATGAGTGTTAATGTCAACTCACCTTTCCTGAACATAATGCTTTGTAAATATCTTTGTACATAGTCATTTTTGAGTAGTATAGGTTTCATGTAAATACTCTACTTTCCTACTTTCCTTAGGTTAGTTGGTGTGTGTAGGTTGCTCGCTTTGTAAGTTTTTTTCCTTTTGTTTGCTTTCGCTTTGTTGTTGCTTTGCTCGGGGTCCCTTTGCTTTTAGCTGGGCACATCTGTGCTTACAACAACCATACTTATTGACTAGGGTTGTTCTACATATTTCTTTGTCAAACTCTAATCAAGTCTTTAGAGTGGATGGTGAAGGTCTTTTGTTAGTGTCAAGTGACCTGGGTGTTTAATTCGAAGAGGATAAGTTGTTGATTTAGTTTAATTTTGATGTATTCTGAAATTTTATAGCCCTTACAAATCTTAAGAATTTTATGGTCACTATAGGGCCTTTTCTGAAGTCTAGTTAAGTGAAAAATCTAAAATTCTGCTCCAACGCCACTGTGATTCTCAGCCTTGAGCCCAAGCTTCAATGCTTGCGGGTTGAAATAAAAGAGTTGAAAAGAGAAAAGAAAGAAATAAAGAAAACACTGAAAATTAAAAGAAAGGAAAATTCAACTTTTCAAGGGTATCCGAGCAACTCTACCGGGGCTATGGACACCCGGCCGACAGTAGAGCAATGTTCGAGAGAATCACAGCAATAACCTCATCGGGGCTATGGACGCCTGACTAGCAGTGAGGCAATGTCTCAGATGCTTTTGGAGTTAGAATAAACTACATAGCTTAACTGAATGGAGCTTTGGTTCCTGTAGCAACTGAAGGATGGGATTTAACGCAATTGCACACATTTGGATTTTTAGCATACTGAAGGTGGGGTTGGCTAGTGCTTTTGATCCTTTGGATTGGGCATCTGGTTTGTTTTCCCTAGCGAGAAGGTCAGAACCAGAGATTCTAGGTTCATGATTCCAATTTTTCATCAAAATGCTCTAGAGAATTTCCCCAGCGAGTCGCCATTTGTTGTGCATGTTTTGCACACATGCCCCGTCGTAGGCAGGGACCCCCCTTTTTTGCTCCGAATAGGTTACTTTACTCTTGTCTTCTTTTTCGTGCCCCATATCCAAGCCCAAATTGGTCAAGTGCCATCAAACGATCAAATTCCCCTACCCAAATTCACCTACTTGGGGTATTCAAATTCGTGGAGAAATAAAGTCCCCCATCCCCTTTCTGCCTTTTGTCTTGCTTTGGCTGTTTAAGAAACATCTGTGGACCCCTGTCACTCCTGTTTTCACATTTTTGACTTTGGGTTCACCCTTTTTTGGATCTAAGATGTGTTTGAAGTGCGTAAATGAACTACCAAAGTTTCGTCAACATTCCGTTAAGTTTCGATGGTTTCAGAACTTTCCCTCCGGAATTCCCTTCCTCCTTGGCTGTTTGGAAACATCTATGGACCCCCATTGCTCTTGTTTCCACATTTTTGACTTTGGGAGCAACCTTTTTTGGATCTGGGATGCATTTGGTGTGCTTAAATGAACTTCCAAGGTTTCGTCAAAGTTTGGTTAAGTTTCGGTGGTTTTTGAGCTTCATCCTCATTTTGTTGTTTTGAACATCTGGTAGCCACCTCCCTTCTGACCTTCGGAGCTCGGTCCCTCTATGGCCGTTTTCGGGGCTATTTTGAACATCCAATGGCCACCTCCCTTCCGGCCTCCAGAGCCTGGCCCCTACATGGCCGTTTATGGGTCTCTGCCTCTCTATGGCCATTTTGAACATCTGGCGACCACCTCCGTTCTGGCCTCTGGAACTTGGCCCCTCTATGGCTGTTTCCAGGAGTCCATCCCTCCTTGGCTATTTTGAACATCTAGGAGTCTGCCTCCTTCCCAGTTGTTTTGAACATCTAGGAGCCTGCCTTCTTCCTGGTTGTTTTGAACATTTGGGAGTGTCCCTTCTTCCTGGTTGTTTTGAACATTTGGGAGCCCGCCTTCTTCCTGGCTATTTTGGATTTCATCTGCTGACTGCCTTCTAGCTTTCTTTCGCCGTCTTTCTGCCCTCTGGCGCTTGAACCCTTGAAGCATTCATTAATGTTTATGGCCCAAATGAGCTCCAAATATGAATATCAAGATATTTTGATGATGCATGGATAGATCTAATAGGGAATTTGTAGGTTTGACTGAAATTTTCCTTAACTCATGTATAAATGCACTTACGACACTTCATGTTTGCAGGAGTCAAGAAGCCTTCCATAGGTCTATTGGAGAGGCCCATTGAGGGACTTGTCCTACCTTTTTCCAGATGATGATGATTTCTAAGGATCTTTCTGCTTGAATCAGGGGCCACCAATCCATTGATGCCAATCGTTGATAGGCTCGTTTGATCTATGGAAGAACAATGCAAGCACATCAAGCAAAAGACAAATTTTAGGCAGTTTTAGCTATAGTGAAAAAGGAAATCAGCTAAATGATGAAATTGCTACAGTGACTGGCACTAAATGACAAAATAGAGAAAATAAAAGGAATTTATTTTAAATTGTTGGATATTAGGGGTAGGTGAAGCCCTAACTTGTAATGAATCTAAGCCACTCAATACAAATTGATCCTAGCCATTCATTTGGGCTTTGGAAAACTATAAATAGGGGCTTGCCCCTCATTTGTAAGGGTTGGAGAGCTATTGTAAATGCATTTTGCAGCAATAGAAGATAGCATTGCATGAGTTTATGAATGTTCTCCTTGATTTTGCTCATCTTGCATGCATGGTTCTACTTCCATGTTAGTTTTAGTATGAGTTTCTTGAATGGCTGTCATGATGGTGTTGTTGTTATAGTATTTGATGAGCTTCCACCCCATACTTTTAGCACTTGTTGATGACAAGCTGCTGTGCAAAGTTAGCCTGGGCTTATTTGTTCCATTGCTGCAACTTAGTGCAATTGCATGTTCATGATGTGCATGTGCAATTTAAAAATCAGTAGACCTTAGGAGATTGCACTAGTTTTGTGTAGCTGTAGGTTTCTCTTGGTCAAGCAAAAACTCAGTTTAGGAAGTCTGTCTACTTTAACAGCTACCATTGTTACTGTTCATTTGTAGCTTAGCATTAGAATAACTTTCTTAACCCTTCTCCTTTTGCTATTTCTTTTAATCCTTGGTTAGATTAGGACCCAAAGCATCACCATGAATCTAAATTAGATGAACGTGATGAGTTTTAGCTTGTTGTTTTGAGTGGAAAGCCACTATTCATTCACTTACAACACTTTGAAACTGTATTTGCAAACCCAACTTCCCATGCTTTGTAACTCATCTGTAAGACCGCCTTGTGATTCCAACAAATCAAATCAAACAACTGAGATATTCCAAGCATTGTCAAGACCTGACATTAGAGACCTTGGGATAGTGTTCTCCAATCTGATTGTGGAAGATTGTCTTTCAAGAGAGGTAGTGCATATACACATTACCTGTATTGAGAAGTGCATAAAAAACACATCAACACTTATAACTCATGAACAAAATGAAATGACACAATAGGAATGCAAGTTGTATTATGTAAAGTGGCCAAATAAAAAGTGTAATGAATGTAGAGTGCAAAAATGTAATATGAAAGATTGTTTGAAGGAGTCTTGTTTAGTTTATGTAAGGTTAATCACTTATGGAAAATTTTATCTAATGTCTCCAAGAGAGGACCAATCAAAGAATAGTAGATTCACAACTTAGATGATGTAGTGTGTCACATCAAACCACTAAGAGGAATATAGTATGCTAAGAGAGATTGCACTTATAAAGGAAATTATACCCAATGTCATCCAAAAAGTAATGAACACATAATATAAATGACAAGGCTATGCAAAGAATGCAAAGTGAGTATGGTGTCGTATTCCCCCCACTTTAAAGCAATTGCTACACCTTGTTCATGACCAATTGTTTTAAAGTAGAAGAAAGTAAATGAAAAATAAAAGAAAGACATGAGATCCAACTAGGAAATCTCTATGCCAAGTCATATGTTTCATAGTGAGGCTTTGTCATGTCAAGGAAAAAAGAAAAGGAGGTTTCCCCCTAGAAAAGAAAACACAACAAAACACATAAGGGATCTGTGTATTTGGGGTCAGTATGTTTTGTGCTGTAATGTTTTTTATGAAATAGTGTGGAAACTTCATCATCCTCCAAAGACATAGAATTACACAAAGAGAGCAAAAAGGGTATGTGCAAGATCATCATGGAAAAAACACGCCCTTAAGTGGCCAAAAATTCATAAAAAATAGTGTTAGGCAACTTGATGTAAAAATTTGAATAAGTTATCTATATTATTTCAAAAATATGTAAGAATAGCATTGTATAAAATTTAATGTAGTTTCCAAACTACTACGTTTATTTAAAAATAAATAAAATCTATTTGGTGAAAATTTGAAATTTCAATGCAGTAGTACTTAAATTTCAAGGAAAAATAAGAAGTAGGTTTCTGTCTGACCAACCTAACCATAATAAAATGATAATATTTTTTTATAATATTTTGTATATAAGTAGAGAACTCATGTCTCGATGTGATGCATATTTTTTTGTAATTTTTTTCCAAGTAAATAATTAATTATGAATTTTTTTATTACAAAATTTAAACAAGATAAACACTCGTATGTCTGACCACCTTAACTTGGTCAAAAATTCATGAAATTTATTTTTTCTTTTTTTTTTATCCTATTCGAAAACTGTGATACCATTTGAAAGTCATAGATGTTTTTCAATCAACCTATCAATTAGGATTTTAGTCATAACTCTAATAGAAAATAAATAATAATTATTTATTAAATTCAAATTAAAGCATAATTTATTTAGGTATAGAGCTGAGAATCTCTTCTAAAAACCCTTTTTGTTTCATCAATTTTGGGTAAAAAAAAAAATTTGTCAGCCATATACCCTAAAAATACCCATAATATTGCCACTTTTTGTTCCATCATGATCCTACACATACCCAAAACAAAAAAGAAAAGAAAGATTTATTTTGGGTCAACACGGAAGAGACATTGTGATCTCAATGCCTTGAATCATACCCAAAAGGAAAACACAAGCCAAAATACAAAAGAAAAAAAATTATGGGTCAACATGAAGGAGACATTTTGATCTCAATACCTTGTGTCACCCCCAAAAGGAAAAAAACAAAAAAAGATAAAGGAAAATAAAATAAAAGAGACCTTGTGGGTCAACATGTTCGAGACTAAGGACATATCTATGATTTACATCATCCCCAAAGAATCAACACAAAACAAAAAAAAAAGAGGCAAGGACCATTTGGCTAAACATGTAAGAGACTAAGGGCATCTCTACGGTTTGTGTCATCCCCAAAGGACAAACACAAAACAAGGAAAAGATACAATTTATGACATATAGAACAATAGAGATACAAATAGAATATTTGTACAAAAAGAACGAATAACATCAAACACATGACACATGGGAACATGATACACACATGAAAAACAATGTACAAGATATAAGTAATGAAAATGCAAGTCAACCGTTAACTAAGTTATTGGTTTCTCAATCTTAAGTGGAAAATAAATAATGTAGTTAAGAGACAAAGGAAAGTGCATTACAATAACAAAAGCTATCACTGTCTTGTAAGCACAAAATAAAATCAAACATGAGCCTAAGGGTGAAGATGAAAAATAATCATGCAATAGTGAGAATGTAAAGATTCTAAAACTTATTACTTGAGAGGGTAATTATATTAAGGACTGAGAGGAAATAAGTCAGTATTAGTGAAGAGATACTTTTGCAGTATTTCATTCTCTGTCCAACATGCTTCTATTTTATGTCCAATAATGCAATGGTATTTGCAATAAGGCACATTAGAATTAGGAGGATGAATAAACAACCTAATGGAAGGTGGAAAGAGTATAAGACCTTTATTTAAAATTAATTGCAGTCTCCTTTAACATTCAGATGGAGGATGTGTAGGAAACTTTATCAATTTCATTTTGTAAGGTCACTTCTTCTTGCTAGATTTTCCTTTTTCATGAATAGAGGGAGGAGGATCCCTTGGGGTCCTACCTTCCTTATGATTAGAAGGAGAATAGGGATGTGTTATGCCCTGCATAACCACCCCATTTTATTCAGGAACAAAATGGGTCTCCATTTTTCTCTTGCTTTTGTTTCCCTTTGTTTTTGCTTTGCTCTTGGGAGTTCTTGTTTCTTCCAGAGTTTGTCTTCTTGTTTTTTATAATTTTGGTTCTGTCTCTACTTGAATTGGTTTCCTTCTTGCTAAGTATTGAATGAAATAATGATAAGAAATAGTGTTTTTTTTATAATATACCTTATGTGCTTCTAAGGACTAACGGAGATTTTGTTTCACAGAATTGATCATGCACATGATGGTATTCCTCAAGGAGCTCAGTTGGAAAGCATCTCCCAATCCAGTTTGGCATAAAATTATTCTAAGGAGAAGGTCGGAAAGACTCTGTAGTTGTCTTTCCGACTAGTAGTTGGTTCTATTGAAAGGGGGCCCATCAATTGCCTAGACATCCCTATCACTAAGATTTTTTATGTGTCTCACTGATTGAAGGAGCCCTTGCCAAAGGATTCTGCATTTGGTATAACATCTAGCCAAAAAGGGTCAGGTCTTGGTGACAAAGGAGGTTGGCATTGGGGAGAGGCCTTCCTGAATGGAGTGATCTCTCAACAAAAGAGGAAGCTTCATTGTAATGTCTTAGAAAAAGGAGGGAGTCTCAGCGAAATGGAGATGTCATCGGAGGGATCTCGCTAAGAGAGATAGCATCGCCATGAGGTCTCACTGACCCAACGGGGTCCCATGAAAACTTTTTGAGTTTGGCGATGATTTTTTGCCTTTGGCAGGAGGTTTGGCCAATTAGCATGGGTCTCGCCGAAAGGGGATTCTTCCTTCGGTGTAACAAAGTGGGCTCAGGGAGAATGTTTGGCGTTTGGTGAAAGGTCTCACTGATCGAAGAAAGTCTTAATAAAATGAAGTAGCATCGGGTGGAGGATTTGTATTCGGCATAGCATCTAGCTGAAAAGGTGAAGTCTCATTGAAAGTGTTATCCCTTTTCTGTGAGGTCTTTCTGATATGCAAAGGTCTCTCTGAAATGCTCTCGATTCGACGAAAGGAAAATTCAACCGGTATGAAGTTTCACTGATCAAAGGGAGTCTGGGCAAAGAAGCAGATGTCTCACAAACTAATCAAGGTATTTGCGGTTGAAATGAGTTCATCTATAAGAGACAACTTCGCTAAGAGGTCCTACCGACCCGGTAGGGTCTTACTGATAAGGATGAGCTTAGGGAGGATGAAGGGAAGTTCACTAAAAGGTCATCTCGACATGCAATGGTCTCGTCAACACAATTTCTCCCTTTGGTGTAATGAGGAGCACTCACTGAAAGGTCTCATCGACTTGGGGACCTCTCGGCAATAGGTTGAGGTATCGGCAAGAGGTCTCCCCGAAATGAAGAAGTCTCCCCGAGATGGAATGTGCTCGCCAATAGAAGAGGGCCTTGATGTAAGGTCTTCTTGACTGTGTAATCTCTTGCCGAAAGCGATGGATTTACAAATAGGAAAAGGATGTTGGTGTGACTAATGAAGATTGCTGTGACTTCTGGCTGAAATAAAATGAACTCGGTGAGATGTCTCACCGATGATTGCTAAGTCTCACTGTTATGTCTTTGGTGTAGTGTCTTAAAATTAGTATGAGGTCTCCTTGACTAGTGATCTCTCGCCGAGGGCTTTGTGGTCTCAGTGTAATCCCTCACCAACTTGTGAAGGTCTCACCAAAACAAAAATGTCTCAAGCTCGAGTAGCACAGGAGGAAATCGAGGAGACTCCAAACAAATGAGATGCCTTGGCTATGACTTCTTGCCGACGAACATTGGTCTTGTCGATAGCGATAGGTCTACTATGGACTTCGGCAAGAGTTCTTCTCGAATGATGATGTCTAGCTGATGCAGATTGTCTTGCTGATGGTTTTTTTGTGGGCTCAATATGACTTCTATGGCTTTCCAAAATGTCTTGCCGACTATCACATGTTATGCCAACAGCTCTTAGGAGGCATAATCGCATCGGGGAGACACATTTAGTGTCTCAACGACATGCGATTTAAGGTGGACCACTTTTGACTTCCTAGGAGTCAAGTGTGGTGTTTGTTTTCCCAATCAAAAGGAACTAAAGGGGGCCATTGACTGATTGACTGCCACCTTGAAGAGGACCAACATAATGCAAATTAGATAGACTCATTCTGAGATAAAAAATTTGATGGATCAACTCAGCTCGGGTGGTGTGAAGATCTAAAGGGAGACCTAATGATTCTTCCAGAAGATGGTCAATGGGAAGAGAAGTCTAGAATGTGAGGGAGGCTAGAAGAATGAAAAAAAATATGACTCACAGGGATAGTTGTGGTGACCACTGGCGGAGACTAATCAGTATCAATGGTCATACTTCGGAGCATTCAAGACAGCCCTTTAAGGGAGTTCAAGTATGGACACAGAGATAGAGGAGTTAATGTTGTAATATCAAAAGATCTAAAGATCATTCCCAGAACAATCTTTTACCAACATGGATAGTAGGGCTTCACATTGAATACAACATTGACTCTCTTCAAAAGATCTGGGAGCTAACCCTCTTGTAAGGAGATATTTTGAAAACCCTAAGACAGGGGACAAGACATTCCTTTTTGGGTACACTCTGTATATATATGGCATTTTTGCCTCTCTTTCAAGGTTAGCTAGAAAGTGGGAGAAAGGAGTTAGTTAATTTCTTAGAGTAGCAGTTAGATTTAGAATAGACTAATGTATCTTTCCATTTTTCTTAGTGTAGATGGAAATAATTTTGAGTCACAGATTCTCTATACACTAGTGATTGTGCCAACTTTGTAAATGTTGCTTATTTGTTTCACTGATAGTAGAGGAAACTAGATCTTAATCTACTTCATATTGTGTTTTAGGATGGTGTTTCTCTTGAGTTAATCATTTGATTTGTGAAACTTCCAAGGAATGAAGTTTGATTTTATGTTTTGTTTAAATGGTGACTTGCAATCTGCTGTTGAAATCAGCACCATGAATGAATGAAACTATGTGTTATTAACAAGTTAATCTCGTTCTACAGTTTTAGTTAGGGATTCCTTGAAAGGTAACTAGTCTGGTTAAGTTGGATGAATTATTGTTCTTTTCTGTTCCAAAGCCTTGACCCATCTTTTTCTATTTCTTTAAAAACCCCAGTTAAAATAGGTTTAAATTCATGTTTGAACTTAGAAAAATCTAGAAGCTCAACACAAACGGGCCCCTTGAACATTAATGCTACATTGACCACTAAGCAATATTGGCATAGTTGAGAACCAACTACAAAGACCTTGGGAGCTAAGATATCCATGTGTTGTATTTCTCTTTTAGGAGAAACAAAGTAGCAATATTATATTTAAATGTTGTTGTGCCACTTGAACCATCAAGAGGAGCTGGAGCTAGAAGGAGGGCTTATGAGTAATTTTGGATTGTTGTGAGTTGGAGTGGGCCAGGTCTTGGAAAACCTAGCTCTAATGGGTAGCCCTTTGTATACACTGGAACTAGTCCATGAAATGCCTGGTCACCTGTATGATGGGCTTCATTTATTTTTCCCTAACAGTGGGAAAAATGCTTCTTAACATGTCAAAACTTGGAGGCGTATATTCATTTTTCTCCAAACTTAGCATCAGGACATCATCTGCTAGTTATTTTTTAGAACACTTCAGGGTACAACAAGGCAATGGTATGATAGTCTATCACCGAATTGTATTTGTTCATGGATAGAATTTAAAATCTTATTTTTAGATCAATTTGATTCTCATGCACATGCACTACACCCATTACATGAATTTGCAGCTACATAAAGGATACCATTAAAACAAATTTATCAATTTAATTACAAATTTTTGTTCCTGTATCAAAGGGTTCAATCTTTAGGTTTGGGTGTAGATGATCATATATTGATAGAACATTATTATTGGGGTTTAAACCCCTCATTTACAACCAAAGTCAGATTTTGTGGTGAGGCTACATCCTTGCATGATGCATTGAAAAAGGCTCTCTTATTGGCACAATTTGGAGGTGACACTAGAAATTCAGATAACCAAACTTAGGGTTATAATCCTCTTGTGCTTGCAAACTGCCATCATCTGTAGCCTTGGCCACTTCACCCACCATCCCTACCTAGGTGCAATCATTATCACCAAGCAGCTACAACCTTCCCAAGGGTCCAAGCACCACATTTTCCAACACCCTGCATTAGTTCAATCACACACAAGACCACTGGGAGAATGCATCCCTACAAAATCCAATCACAGAGTTAAGTACTCCACTTGTCAGTGAATTTGTGACCATATCATCTCTTTTTAGTCATCTTCCAAAGCATGATCCATTTCACCACAACGAAGTTGTAAATGAAACATTTAATGAGTCGGAATATAATTTTGATGACTTTTTTGGTGAAAAGCATGAAATGGATGTAAATTTAGAACATAATGGAAATCTCAGGATAGAATCTAGTATTGTTGAAAATTCTAGTCCTAACAATGGCTTTAAAGGAGACAAGGTATTAACACGAGATTGCTATCATGAGAAATCAACAATATCTTCCAACAATTTGAACGACTCTCTTGATCAATATGAGAATCAAGGTGATGAGAAATGGACAAAGGAACATGGTTCATGTTGGATTGATATCTCTTGTGTTCAAAACCGAATAAGGGAGAAATTAGAAGAGCTGGGAGATCTGAAACTATCAGAACTTGTTTGGCCAAGTGGATGTAGGATACATCAAACTAATCAACACTCTCAGATGGACTGCCATGTCTTCCTAGGTAGGATGGAGTTATATTTCAAGCAAATGATCACTATTGAAGGAATACTTATGGAAGATCCTTGGAGTACCTATCCCCCCAATGAAAATTATGAAATAATTAGCACACATGCAAATGGTAATCAGTCCATCCAAAATGATGAGAGTAACAGTGTGGAGAGGTTTAATTTTTCCCTATCTTTTGATAACCTTGATCCTTGCATCAAGATGGATTCAAAAACTGATGAAACTTTTCTACCTAGTGAGCACTTGATAGAAATAGATAATGGATTCATCAATGCATTCATAGACTCTTTCATGATGATGGATGATGAAGAAACACACCTTGATGGGTTAACACAAGAAGATGACTCTGTGGATTTAAGTAGTGAACAAATTGAAACCAATAACACACTTCAAGATGAGATTTCCAATGAATCTTGTGGTCAAAGACAAGGACTTAAATGCCAAAATGAAATCTTAAGGGGAGAAATTCAAATAGATGTGCAGATCAGTCAAGTGCTCCCTAAGGAAGTTCATGATAGGGTACATATGGATGAAGTAGAGGAATACGAAGAAAGCAACCAAGAAGTTATCTCAAAAGCTGAATCTCTGCAAAATGGTGAAGAGAATGAGATCATGGAGTATTTTCTTGGTTTTGATTATGTTTTCTCAAATGTGTTGTTGGAAGAAAGTCTGTGCTTAACATCCACTAATCAATTTGATCTTAATACTGATAAATTTGATGTTGAATGGAATTTTCTTGTTGATGATGTGTAGGAATATGAATTGAGAGAGTGCTTTCCTGACTTTGACTCTGTGCATTCAAATGAGCTCTAAGGAAAACCTTTTTCACCATGTTCCAATATCCCTGACATCAATGGTGATAAGTTGGAGACAGATTCTCAAACCCTTGGGGTGACATGTTTCAAGAGAATGGTGAAAGAAAGAATTCATCTCAAGAAATTCAGAAATTTTTTGAATCTATACCTGAGATGAATACAAAGATGTTGGTTAGTGAATATCCCAACTGCAAGACAAACCTTGATTCATTGGTGTTCCATGAGCTGAAACCTTGAGAGAAGGAGTTCATACAACACAATTCTACATAATTAACTAGAATTCTTCGTAATCAGGTGGTGTCCTTTCATTATCCTCTGTGTTCCAATGAATTTCAGTTTGATTATGGTGTTGAGGATAGTAAAACTTGTTTATGGGAAAATCATGAAAATTTTGAGAATCCACAGCTAATAATATTTCAAGCTTTATTCCCTTAGAATGAACTTATTTCCTCTAAACTTCATATTTATGAGTATAAAGATATATTTTTTAGGTTTAGAACTGTGCCTAGTAGGTTAATATTGTTGCACATAATGAAAAATCAGTCAATTCAATGTACAAATTTTTACAGTCTTGTGTTTGCAAGGCTTGGCTTAGGAGTTAGTTTAGGATTAGGATTGGTTAGTTTTGGTTTAGTTAGTTTTTTTTTTGTTTTGTTGTTTTCCTTTTTCTGTGTTCTCTTGTTTTTTTTTGTGTGTAAATAGCTATTTTCTTCATGTCAATAATCTACTGCTCTTTTTGTCAGTAATTTTCTCTTTTCTTCATAAATAATTTGTTGTTTGTTTGTTTGTCCTTTATTTCTATCTTTTTATTTTTGTTTTGTTTTGTTTTTTGGGGTTTATCTATTCTTTCCCATCCTAAAATGGTGGTTGTTATCTGTGGCATACTTTGATCATTAGGAGAGAAATGGTTTAGATATTTTTAGGGTTGCTAATTGGGTGGTTTTGTCCTAAAGCTCTTTGTTTTATGCCCATTGCCAATAAGAGTTGTGGAAGGTCTTGAAAACAAGGTGCAAAGTAAGTAACCTTCATTGGCTCCTCAGAATCTATCACAGATTACTAAGATCATCTCCTCTAGTAATGGTATATTTCTCCTAGAATGATAGTGTTGTAAGATTTGAGTGAAAAATTCAATCTCCCAAGTGTTGTTTTGAGGTCCATGGTAGTTTTCAACCCAGATCGGATGTTAAACATCTAACATATTGAAAAATAATTAAATCAAATACCTGAAACTCCAAGAGAAAACCAAAAAAAAAGAGAGAAAAAGAATTATCTAAGGAGAAAAGGACTCAATATGAATGGGTGATTCTAGAATCTCTACTGGGGCTATGGATGCATGACTAGCAATAGAGAAATGCTATGAAAAAACTAGAGGTATCTCCGTCAGGGCTATGGACGCCTGACTGGCAGTGAAGCAATTCCTAGAATATCATTGCACAATAGCTAACGAAAATCAACTCATGTAGTTCAAATCTTGCACATTGTTGTTCAAAAGATGAGGAAAACATTACAAAAGGATGATACACAATCAAGCACACATATATTCAGGGGTGGCCATTGATGGATTTACATTTGATATTTTTTCTCAACCTTGGTTGCTAAAAGTGACCCAGCTAGAGTTGTGATGGTCATGAACTAGGAGTTCTGGGTAGCTGAATCCTTTAGCTGCTTGAAAATGGTTAAATCATTTTCCCAACCAAGTCTCCATTTGTTATGCCCTGCATAACCACCCCATTTTATTTTGGAACAAAATGGGTCCCCCTTTTTCTCTTATTTTTGTTGCTCTTGGTTTTTTCTTTTATCTTGGGAGTTCTTCTTGTTTCTACCTGAGTTTTTCTTCTTGTTTTGTCAAATTTTGGTTCTATCTCTACTTGAATTGGTTTCCTTCTTGCTAAGTATTGAATGAAATAATTATAAGCAATAGTGTATTTTATGATAGTATACCTTATGTGCTTCTGAGGACTAATGGAGATTTTGTTTCACAGGATTGGATTGTGTACATGATGGTATTCCTCAAGGAGCTCAGTTGGAAAGCATCTCCCAATCCAGTTTGGCATAAAATTGTTCTAAGGAGAAGGTCGACAAGACTCTACAGCTGTCTTTCTGACTAGTGGTTCATTCTATTCAAAGGGGGCCCATCAATCACCCAGACATCCCTATCACTAAGAATTTGTATGTGTCTCACTGACCAGAGGAGCCCTTTCCAAAGGATTCCACATTCGGCATAACATCTAGTTGAAAGGAGTCGGGTCTTGGTGACAAAGGAGGTTTGCATTGAGGAGAGGTCTTCCTAACTAGATCAATCTCTTGGGAAAAGAGGAAGCTTTGCTGTAATGTCTCGGCAAAAGGAGGGAGTCTCAAAAAAATAGAGATGTGATCGGAGGGATCTCACCAAGAGAGATAGCATCGCCATGAGGTCTCACCAACCCAATGGGGTCTCACAATTTTTTTTTGAGTTCAGCGATTATTTTTTGCCTTCGACAGGAGGTCTGGCCAATTAGCATGGGTCTCGCCAAAAGGGGATTCTTCCTTTGGTGTAACAAAGTGGGCTCGAGTAGAGTGTTTGGAATTCAGTGAAAGGTCTTGCCGATCGAAGAAACTCTCAATGAAATGAAGCGGCATCTGGCAAAGGATTTTTGTTCGACATAGCATCTGGCCAAAAAGGTGAAGTCTCAGCGAAAGGGTTATCCCTTCACCATGAGGTTTGGCCGATATGCTAAGGTCTCCCTGAAATGCTCTCGGTTAGGCAAAAGGAGACTTTAGTTGATATGAAGTTTCACTGAACAAAGGGAGTCTGGGCGAAGAAGCAGATGTCTCGCCAACTAATCAAGGTCTTCCCAATTGAAATGAGTTCATTAGTAAGAGAGACAACTTCGCTAAGAGGTCCTACTGACCCGATAGGGTCTTGCCAATAAGGATGAGCTCAAGGAGGATGAAAAGGGGTTCACTAAGAGGTGATGGTCTCACCGACATGATTTCTCCCTTTGGTGTAATGAGGTGCGCTCGCTGAAAGGTCTCAGTGACCCGAGGACCTCTTGACGACAAGTTGAGGTTTTGGCAAGAGGTCTCCTTGAAACGAAAAAGTCTCCCTAAGATGGAATGTGCTAAGGTCTTCTCGACTGCGTAATATCTTATCAACAACAATGGATTTGCAAATAGGAAAAGGATGTTAGTGTGACAAATGGAGCTCGCTATGACTTCTGGCCAAAATAAAATGAACTCGATGAGATGTCTCACTAACGATTGCTAAGTCTCGCTGAAGGGGTTGTGTCTTCGGTGTAGTGTCTTAAAAATAGTATGAGGTCTCCCCGACTAGTGATCTCTTACTGAGGGCTTTGTGGTCTTAGTGTAATCTCTCACTTACTTGTGGACGTCTCGCCGAAACAAAAAGGGCTCGAGCTCGAGTAGAATAGAAGGAAATTAGGGAGACTCGAAATGAATGAGATTCCTTCACTATAACTTCTTGCCAACAGACATTGGTCTTGCCGATAGCGATAGGTCTACTGTGGAGTTCGATGAGAGTTCTTCCCAAATGATCATTTTTGGGCGATGCTGATTGTCTTGCTGATGGTTTTTTTTTGGGCTCGATATGACTTCTATCGCTTGCCGAAAGTTGTCACTGGTTGTCACATGTTATGTCGATAGCTCTTAGGAGGCATAATATCATCAGGGAGACATGATTAGTGTCTCACCGACATGTGATTTAAGGTGGACCACTTTTGACTGCCTAGGATTCAGGCACGGTGTTTGTTCGCCCAATCAAAAGGAACTAAAGTGGGCCATTGAATGATTGACTGCCACCTTGAAGAAGACCAACATAATGCAAATGATATGGACTCATTCTGAGATAGAAAAGTTGATGGATTGACTCAGCTCGGGTGGTGTGAAGATCTAAAGGGAGGATCGATGATTCTTTTGGAAGACGTTCAATGGGTAGAGAAGTCTAGAATATGAAGGAGGCCAAAAGAATAAAAACACTATGACTCATAGGGACAGCTGTGGTGACCACTAGCAGAGACTGATCAATATTAATGGTGATACTTTGGAGCATTCAAGACAGCCCTTTAAGGGAGTTCGAGTATAGAAACGAAGATAGAAGAGTTAATTTTGTAATATCAAAATATCTACAGATCATTCCCAGAACAATCTTTCACCAACATGGACAACAGGGCTTCACATTGCATGCAACATTGACTCTCTTCAAAAGATCTGAGAGTTGACCCTCCTGAAAGGAGATATTTTGAAAACCCTAAGATAGGGGACAACGCATTCCTTTTTGGGTACACTCTATATATATATGGCATTCTTGCCCCTTTTTCAAGGTTAGCTACAAAGTGGGAGAAGGGAGTTAGTTAATTTCTTAGAGTAGTAGTTAGATTCAAAATAGACTAATGTATCTTTCCAGTTTTCGTAGTGTAGATGGAAACAATCTAGAGTCATAGATTCTGTGTACATTGGTGACTATGCCACCTTTCTAAATGTTTCTTATTTGTTTCACTAACAGTAGAAGCACGTAGATCTTAATCTACTTCAGATTGTGTTTCAGGATGGTGTTTTTCTTAAGTTAATCATTTGATTTGTGAAGCTTCCAAGGAATGAAGTTTGATTTTATGTTTTATTTAAATGGTGACTTGCAATCTGCTGTTGAAATCAACACTGTGAATGAATGAAATTGTATGTTAGTCACAAGTTAATTTCATTCTACAGTTTTAGTTAGGGATTCCTTGAAAGGTAACAAGTCTTGTTAAGTTGGATGAATTATTGTTCTTTTATGTTCCAAAGCCCTAACCCATCATTTTTGTTTCTTTAAAAACCCCAATTAGAATATGTTTAAATTCATGTTTGAACTTAGAAAAATCTAGAAGCTCAATACCAGCAAGCCCCTTGAACATTACTGTTACATTGACCACTGAGCAATATCGGCATAGTTGAAACAAACTACAAAGACCTTGGGAGCTAAGATATCCATGCGTTTTCTCTCTCTTTTAGGAGAAATAGAGTAGCAAGATTTTGTTTAAATGTTGTTGTGCCACTTGGACCATCAACAAGATGTTCTTGTGGGAGAAGAATGTTCAAATTAGCAGGAGCATTCATTATCATTGTACTAGAATCTCAAGGTCTTTGAGGTTGCAAAGGATGTCTATTAGGACGAGAAGGATCATGATAACCTAATACATTTATATGTACTTCAGTTGAAGTCTGGTCAATAACTTGATGATTGTTATGCTTAGTGTGTGTGTCACAACATTGCTGACTCAAAATGGTAAAGCCTCTACCATATGTTTCTTCAAGGTTGATTGGATTATTGGTGACTCGATGAGTGTAAAAGGGATCTGATTGTGTTTGAGGAAAGGAACTAAGTTCATTTCGAGGAGGAATCCTAGATCCATTAGTTGTTTTAGGATGGGGATATGCAAAGTGATCAGGTATGACAAAGGGAGGAAGCTCTTGTGATTTCATATATGGATAAAAGTTTACATTGTTTTCTAGGTTGTCAAAGCATTCATTATAGAACTTAATCATGCTAACATCATCTTCTCCAATGATGTCAACATGATGAGGAGAATAATCATTAGGAGTTAAAAGAGCATTTGGAAGTTCAATGCCATTAGGATCATAACTAAAGGTGCAATTAGACATATGGACCAAGGAATTCAAAGAATTCCAAAGATTATTGAAAGAGAATGCCATTATAAATAAAATGAAAATGCACTAAGGCACTTAAAACATAAAGTCTGAAAATGAAAACATAATGCACAAACAGATAATTCATATGCAAAAAATATAGAAAACAAATGTTCAAAATTTAGAAAAGGACTTATTCACCCTAGGTGGCGAATGAGTCCAACTATGAATTTTTTTTGTGTTTTTCAGGAATTTTAAAGTAATGTGATGCAAAAATAGTATGCAATGAATAGAAAAAAATGTAGAGTGATTTAATTTTTCAGTTCATATGATATGCAATAATGAAATCTAAATTATCTTTCACTAATGCAAACAAAAGAACTTCTAGAATGCAAAAATAGATCAATAACCTAATTGAATTGTCATGAAAAGTGAACTTTAACATACAATTCTAATGAAAATAGAAAGTGAAAAGTGCTCAAAATTCAAGTTCACCAAAATGAACCATAGATTTTTGTTGCACTAAGTCTCTCTAACTCTTCTAAGGGCTTTCACCTAAAAGGAGAGATATTAGGTCAAAAAATGCTAAGGGTTCATTCAAATTATGCAACGTTTGATAGTGTTTATTCTAAATGAACTAAACTAAGTGCAATTAACTAATCTGAATGAATGAAAAGGGATGCAAAACAAAGATTTATGGAATGTTAGAAAATAGAGTGTGATGTGCAAATAACATGAAAATCAAAGAAATAATGCAGAACAAAAAGTAATAAGTCAAATTTGAGTGCACCTAGACTTGAGTTGATGTTGTTGGAACTGTTTGGAAAGTAGATTGAGATTACAAAAAATTCACTAATGGAATCATTCGACAAGGGTGGTGAATCAGTCAACTGTCAAGTGAAAAAGTGTTAGAAAATAATTTCTATTTGTTGGCATCCTAGATTTGACAAAATATGGATTTTGGTTGTCAAGGGGGACTCATTCACTAATGGTGGTGAATAAATCCAATCCTAAATTTGTGCAAGTATATTCAACAACTCTGCAACATCAGAGCTATAAAATCTTGAGTGTTGGGTTGTCAAGGTTAGATTCTACAGAAAATAGACATAAAGTACTTAGAAGAGGAGAAATGATGATGCAATGTCTTGAAGAGCTCAATTTACTTGATTCCACTTTTCAACACCTTTAAGAACTATTAAATCTAAAAAATAACACATAATAAAAGGGGAAAAATGTTGGTGGGTTAGCAAATATGGGTTTTCCTTGGTCAAACCCCACTTTGGTACTCAAACCCAATGAAAATATATCAAATGTAAGGGAAAGGATAAATGAATAACATAAAATATTACAACTTACCTCAAAACCCTTGAAGATGCAAATCTGAATCAATGTCAATGGCTACTCCAAGATACTTCAATGATTATTTAATGATCTATTGCAAAATACTTAACAAAATGCTCTACATGAATGCTTGAATGCTTAGAGAATGATTAGAGATGTTCTTGGATGGATGTAAAATGAGGTGAAATTAGCTTACTTATACCATTCTCATTTCTTAGTACTCAAGTATACATCATCATAGGCCAACATCAAGTGTAAAATTGAATAAAATCCCTACAAAAATTTGAATTATTTTGAATTCTATATCATGGTGAACTCATTCGCCACCCATTGTGAATGGGTCCCACCTTGAGGGTGTGTTCAAGTGTCGGGAATGAAATTTTATTTAGTGTAGTGTGTTAGGGTATCACTCAAAAATACACTTAAATAAACCTTATGAGTGCATAAGAAGGTCCAACAAGACATAAGAAAAGTGTAAATAAGGGTGAATGTATAGAAAAACATGAATCTTGATAACAAGACTTAACAACACTTGAAAATAGGACTTGTTGATATGTCAATTGATGATTTTTAAGTGAATTTTATTAAATAGAGTCTAGAATGATGTGGAAATGCTTTACAAGACTTCAATATTTAATATTAGCATTTGAAATAAGCATGTTCAATCCTTGTTGCAATATAAAATTAAGACAATACATGCAAAACATGATGAAACAATACCTAGAAGACCATGAAAATGACAAGAGGCCATTTTTCTACTATAGATAACCTAAGTGCAAATATATTTTTCATATGTTTGTCAATGATTGGAGATGCAAAAATGCAACCAATATGCACTTTCAAGAATGCAAAATTTTGAAACCCTAGAATGCAAATTAACTAATGTAAAAACTAATGCAAAGTTAATGTAAGCTAGATGTAGAATGTAAATGAAATTCCAATAATAATTATGATGTTCAAAAGTTTGGGTTCACCAAAATGTGGACATGAGAAATAGTTTCATCAATTCCTTGTTCACAAAATCGATATAAGGAGAGTGATCAAATTTCCCAATGTAGGATAGAAAAATGTATCCCTTGACATTTTCACACTTGATATGGGAATAATTGATTATAAATTAGACTTAATGTCACCTTGATTTAGTGTTGTGAAGTTATTTACACATCCATGTTAGGTCTTGGGCCCTTTTTAAGTTAATTTAACTTAGCTATGTCCTAAATTAATGTTGTAAAATGTATTTATTTACATCTTCAAATTAAATTTTGTAGCCTTGTAAATCAAGTTGACCTAATATAGTGTTTTAATGTTTTCTACACATTCAAATGTGATTTAGGGCCTTTCTAAGATAGACTCAAATTTTCCTTAATTTAGTGTTGTAAAGTGTTTCTATTTACACTTTCACATTGAATCTTGGGGCCTATTTCATTTACGACCTTAATATAATCATTAATTGGCCCTTATGACCTGATGTTGTGCATCTCGAGGCATATTTTGATCAAAAACCTAAATAAAACAATATAAAAGTTGAAATTATTCACTCCCTGACATCCCAGCTAGAAAAAGAGCCCCCTACAGGACCCATTCATCACTTTTGGAGAATGATTCCCATCCAAGTGGAACTAATTCACCTAGGATGATGAATGAGTCCCATTTGGGTTATTTTTAAGGTTTGAACGAGAAAAAATGGGTTTTAATTTTAATTTTCTCTAATGTTGGCCTTGGGGATCAAATTAATTACCATTTGAGTGCCTTTCCTATATGAATAAGCCCTAAAATCATTGTTTCATAAGATTTTGGTAACTTGATAGCTTTTCATGTTATTATTTTATCATTCATTTTCATTACCTTATTTTATTAAGTGTTTGATTACCAAAGTGGGGTTTGACCAAGGCAAACCCCTATTTTCTAACCCTCAACCATTTTTCCCCTCTTGCATGTGTGTTTGTAGACTTTTTTATGGAAATTTAAAAAGCTTTAGGTGTTGAAAAGTGGATAACAAGGAAAATAGGTTCTTCCAGTCAACTTATTCATATTTCAAGCTTGGTTAAGGTTTCCTATCCATTTCCTACAAAACTAACTTCGACAACCCGACAAGCAGACATTTCCAAATCTAGTGTTACAGAGTTGTAACCTAATTTTTGAGAAATTTTGGAGAGTATTGATCCACCACCAGTGGTGAATGTGTCCCACCTTAGGACTAAAAATCTCAATTTTTTTAGATTCTGGATCTGGAGAGTCAAAAACTTGTTCCTGACACTTTTTCACGAGGAAAAATTTTCCACCCTGGGAAAATCAGTCCCACTATGAAATTTTAATAACATTATTCAGCATTCAAAACATTCTAGATTCATCAAAATTTGTCGAGGTGCAAACTATTTCATTCTATTTTCTCTTTTTCTGCATCATTTGTTCATTTACTTCATTGTTTGCATATCACAATGTTTTTCCAAACATAGCAAAAATATTAGTTTTGCATTCAAATTCATTCATTTAGATCATTTAATTTCATTTAGCTTACTTTTTTTATCCTAAACAACATGTTTCATAGCATAATTCAAGTGAACCCTTAGCATTTGGGTATATGCAGGATCATGATGGGCCAAAAAGTGGCAATATGATGGGTATGTTGCTGACGACTTTTTTTTACCCAAAATTGATGAAACGAAAAGGATTTTTAAGGAGTTTCTCAAATTTCCACCAATATAAATTATGCTTTATATTGAATTTAATAAGTAATTATTATTCATTTTCTATTCAAATTACGACTAAATTTCTGATTGATAAACTAATTGAAAAACATTTATAGGTCTCAAACGATATCACATTTTTTGAATCTAAAACATGTGTCACATTCAATGCTTCACATAGTATAAAATTAAAAAATGAAAAATTGAATTTCATGAAATTTGACTAATTTAAAGTGGTCAGACATACGAGTTTTTTTATATTTTTTAAAATTTGTAATAAAAGATTCATAATTAATTATTTACATGCAAAAAATTACAAAAAAATATGCATCACATTGGGACATGAGTCCTCTACTTATATCTAAAATTTTATAAAGAAATATTATTATTTTATTGTGGTTAGTGTGGTCAGACATACACCTACTTCTTATTTTTTCCCTAAAATTTAAGTACTACTACATTGAAATTTCAAATTTTCACCAAATAGATTTCATTTTTTTTTAAAACAAGCCTAGTAGTTTATAAACTATATTTAATTTGGTATAGATTCTTTTGTTACATTTTTTTAAATAATATAGAAAACTTATTCAAATTTTTGTGTCAAGTTGCCTAACTCTAATTTTTCTATTTTTTTGCCACTTAAGGGCCTGTTTTTTCCATGATGATCCTACACATACCCATTTTTAGGTATAATATCTCTCCTTTTAGGTGAAAAACCCTAGAATAGTTAGAGAGTACATCGGATCCAAAAATCTATGGTTCATTTTAGTGAGCCTAACTTTTGAACACTTTGCATTTTTTAATTTCATTTGTATATATCAAATACTACATTACATTTGCATCAAAATTAAATTACAAATTGTTTTTTCATTTTGCATTCTAGGTCTTCTCATATTGCACTAGTGAAGGCTTTGTTTAGATTTCATTTTTTCATTACATATCATTGAAAAAACTAAAAAATTTGCATTTTTCATTCTTAATTTCATTTTTTAGAGCATTTAAATCATCTTAAATGTTTTGAAAAACATAAAAAAATTTCATACTGGAACTTGTTTGCCACATAGGGTGAATTAGTCCCTCTACACTTTTTAAATAGCATTTCTAGCATTTTCTTGCATTTATATTTTTTGTAGTTAGTTCTATGTTACAGCTAGCAACACTTCTATTATTTGCATTTAAACATCTTAGATTACTTGCATTTGATTTCACCGCCTTCCTTTATGGTATTTGTATGAGTGATTGGTGTCCCATTGATAATACTTTGGTGAGACAAAGTTCTAGACTCATGGCATCCCGTGATAGAACTTTTGTTGAGGACCTTGGGATCTCAAGAGCTCCTACTCCTAGTATGGACAATGGTGCATTAGGAACTAGAAATACTACTATTCCTACACCTTTCCATCCAATGAATGTTGAAACCCAAAGTAACTCTCTTCCTCAAGACAAGGTCCTTAGTATTCATTAATAATTTGCACATTTATGAAAATACTTGTTACTTGAAGAGATCTCCACAACTATCATACCTACTTTTGAAAATCTCCATCATTTGATTGAAAGTGACGATGGCTTGTTAGTGATGAAGAAAATTGCTAAGATTTATAATAAACATGCCTCTTCTAATACCCAATCCAAAATAAATATGTAATCCAAGGAGGACATCAAGTTCCTCACCCTTCAACCATAATATCCATACCAACTTATACCAATCCACAAGTCACTACAACTATGCAGCAGGTTAGTTATGTGTCTCCTTCTTTCGCAACTCCACTTAGCATTCTTACTTCTCTTGTGGCATCACAAGTCCCTTCAACTACCTTTACACCCCCTACCATTCCTTTCACTTCCTCTAATTTAACTTACACTCCACCATTTTCTCTTCCACCTCAACCTACATTTCCCAACCTTATTCTTACACAACTCCTTAACACTATTTTTTTCCATGCAACATCAATTTTCCACCATTAACCATGGTCAAACTTCTCCACCCACATATCATGTTTGTAGCAACTCCTTATCCTTAGAATTATTATGTACCCCAATGCCACAAGGGATATAAATGCTTCGGTTTGAGAAATACAAAGGTAAAGGAGGCCCTATCTACCATGTTAAGGCTTATATAACTTTATCTAGTGATTTTGTCCTTGATGAGAGACTTTTAGCCAAAAAAATTCCTAGGACCTTGAAAGATGGTTCCTTAGAGTGGTTCTCCAACTTTCCTAATCATTCCATCTGCTCCTTCATTGAGTTGGTGGATTCTCTCATAAGTAGCTTTGAAGTTCACATGACATCTAAAAAGATAATGGCTAACCTCATGCGATGTAGACAAAAAAAAATGACAAAATAACTAATTTTATCTCATGTTACTAATCCTTGTATGTTCAAATAGATGTCAAGATTACTGATGCACATCTTCAAAAGATGTTTATCAAAAAAATTTACAAAAATCTTCAAGATAAGCTCACTATGATGAAATTCCCTTTGTTTATGCACTTATGCACAACCCTGTGTCAATATCATAACTCGGTTTCAAGTCATGATTCAACATCAACTTCTAGCTGAGCTGACAAAACTGAATATAACAATCAAAACCATAATAAAATAAAAAATTTCATAGAACAAATAGAGGATTGTTACTATTCAATCTACCTTCATAACCACAACTAGCCCAACAAGTTCAAAATTCAATGGTTGCTATTAAGGCATCGATGCCTTATCATTATGGGGACCCCAAGATACAATTCAATCCTTTACCCAATACCCTCCATAATAGAATGAACAAATTAATCCAACAACACATGCACACTTTTTTTTCCGTTAGACCACTTGGTGCAAACCAACCATTACCACCCACCTTCAAGCCTAATAGTTAATGTCACTTTCATTGCCAAAATGGACATGACATTGAACACTACAATTTTCTAAAACATATAGTTCAAGACATCAGTGATTCATGCCATTTTTCCATTGTGGGTGTTAGTGATCAAGGAAATAAGTGCATTGTAGTCCCTAACCAAAATTTATAGATTTTCACCAATCTTATGCCTAAACATACTACTTCATTTGTCAATTCTCGTGAGCCTTCAAAAATAAATGTAATGATTTTTGATACAAACAATGGGCAACATGATATATCTCCATTTTTTACTGAAGATAGTCCCATGTACAACATCATGGCTATGATAGATGTATCACTCATAAGAGCCAAAACACTAAATCTATTTATATCACTTTTTTTGATGAAGATGTATACTACCAAAGCTTCTTGATGGTCCTCTCTACATAGTTGGAAGAATCTATGATAAGCCAACTAATGGGATATTAATAGATCCCACTTGTGGTGAGAATGTGATCACAAAGGAGTTTGTAGTATTCCATGAGCTATATCATGATACTTATGATAAAACAACCATATGGATTAAAACACACAATGGTTTTGCATGCCCTACAATTGGATCAATCATGCTACCTTTATAGATAGGAATGAAAATATTAGATTTGATATTTTCTATAATTTCACAATCCAATCAATTTTTTTTATGGCTAGGCCACCCTTGATTTCACTCAATGAAAGTGGTCCCATTAGTTGTTCACAAGTGTTTGAAGTTTCCACATGAAAATGAAATATTTACTATCCACCATAGTTGATTTTATCCCCTATCCTCTAAACAAATTTTTTCCTTAGAAGCCTTTTGGCTCAAATGCATGGAACCCATTACACCTCGAAAGGACTTATTTTTCATAGCATATAAAAAGTTTAAAGCCAAAAGGATAGTTGAATTGTCTCTTTGTGGTACGTCCCCATCCAATTTTGTACTCCTCTAATAGATGAGACCAAGCTCCATCCTACCTATGACCATGACCAACCCTTATGCACTCCATCACAATGTGATCCTTCATCTTCTTTGTCTAAGAGAGCAAGAGATGTTGACAGTAATCCAACCTTGTCACCATGTATCAAAAAAGTATATAAAGCTAATGAGAAAGTGATTGATTCATCTCCTTATGAAATAGAGGAGAATACATTTGATCAATCCACTCTTACATCCAAACAACTTCAAAATAGAATTAAATGAAGTCAGGTTGCTAGAGAGTGTCTTCATCATCATCATTTTCTCGCTAGACAAGTGCAAAATAAACACAATAAAGAAAACCAACCTCCACCTTTGATGGAAATAACTCTTGATAATCCTCCTAACCCACCACAAGGTAGTCCATCACAACCCTCACAACAAATTGAACTTATACAACAATCTCTAATATTGATACATCCTTCCTTTGAGATTACTCTTCGTCCTCCTATCATGATTAATTTAGATGAAGATGATGATGAGGAGATCATTGCTAAAATTGATGAAGAGGTGCATAGTAATTTGAATTGTTTATTCTCATATTCTATGAGCTTACATGATAAATCTCTTATACCAAGTGTATAACTTGATGATACTCCTAGCTTGGCACTTGCAATTCCTCCATTGGGTAGTCAAGCGCCCTCACAGTAAAATGACCATGATTAGCAGGTAGATGACCTATTATGTAGTTGATTGGCATATAATTTTCTAGTATTTTTACTTGTTCCTTTTTGTTTTTCCTTTATATGTACATATAATGTTCCACTATATCATGCATTTGGTGTTCTCTCTCTCAATTCAGACTTCTTCTATTTGTATATCAATTCTTCTATATGTCATACATCGCTTTTTTCCTTGTTCTCTTTTTTATTTTATTTTTGTGTTTTCCTTTTAGGGATGGCACAAAGCATAGAGATTCCCTATGTCTCTTCCATGTTGACCCAAAATTCCATGGAAGAGATGCCCCATGTCTCTTCCATGTTCACCCAAAAGGTCCTTCTCTTTTTGTCTTTTTTGTTTTCTGTTCTCCTTTTGGGGATGATGCAAAGCATATAGATGCCCTATGTCTCTTCCATGTTGACCCAAAATGTCCTTTTATTTTTCTCTTTTCTTTTGTTTTATCCTTTGGGGATGATGCAAAGCATAGAGACACCCTATGTCTCTTCAATTTTGACCCAAAAGGTCCCTTTTCCTTTTCCTTTTTCTTTGTCTTTTCTTTTGTTTTTCCTTTTGGGGATGATGCACAGAATTGAGATCAAAATATCTCCTTCATGTTGACTAGAAATATTTTCATTTTCTTTCATTTTTCTTGTTTTTTCCTTTTAGGGATGATGAAAGGTGTTGAGACCACAATGTCTCTTCTATGTTGACCCAAAACATATTTTCTTTTTCATTTCTTTTTGTTCTCTATGTGTCATTCTTCGAGTTCTATGTGCTTTGGGGAATGATGACAGTTCAATGCTCTTTCATAAAAACATTACAGTAACGAACATACTGAACCCAAATGTATAGATCCCTTATGTGTTCGGTGTGGTTTCTTTTTTGGGGGGCAACTCCCTTTCTTTATTTTTCTTTTTCCTTGAAATGAAATAGGTTAACTCTAAAACATATGACTTGGAATAGGGCTTTTTTAGTTTCCTCTCATGTCATTTTTTCCTTTCCACATTTTATTTCCTCTTCTACTTTAAAGTAATTGCTCAAAAAATGATGTGTAACAATTCATTTCAAGCTGGGGGCATACATTACCATAATTCATTTTCATTCTTGAATCTTAGTGTATCCTTATTGTTGATATGATACATTTTTTACTTTTTGGATGACATTGAGTGTGATTTCTATCATAAGTACGATCAATCTTAGCATATTATGTTCCTCTTGGCGGCTTCATGCGATACACTACATCCCCTAAGATGTGAATTTATTATTCTTTGATTGGTCCTCTCTTAGAGACATTATGCACAATGTTCACTAAGTGACCGACTTTACATGAACTAAAAAAGACTCCTTTGAACATGATTACATTTTTACATTTTACATTTTTGCATTTTTACATTTTGCATTTTTGACCTTGCATAACACAACTTGCATGACTATGGTACCTTGATTTTTGTTCATGAACTTTCCTTTTTATTTGTGGTGCCTTGTTAATGTTATCACAAGGTATAAATTTGATATGGTTGAGTAGCAAGCCCACCTAGCAACATGACTTTTCCCTATAGCCACCTTTGTGTTTGTGAGTGCATTCCAACTAGCGTATGAATCTTACCGTTTTGGATTTATCACCCCATGGATATTCAAAAGTTTCATGGCCCTAGAGTGAGTAAATTTGGGCCTTCTCACCCAACGAACCATCATGTGTTCTATTTCCCTAGAGTGTGTGCACATTCTCTTCTAGCTTAGATCTAATCCACAACTAGTTGGATTGAGGATCGAAGCTTCATCTAATCCTTAACACTTGTGTTTTCCTTTGTTCTTATGCTTAGTTTTCCATGGGATCTTCATCCTTGGGTCTTGATCATCCCTCATTATTTTTTTCATTTCATCTTTCTAACATAGGTGTATTTGAACCCTCCTCTTGATGTTCATGTCTACTTTAGTATGATTTTGAAGCAGATTCATCCTCTCATTAAAGTTGGGGCTAAATGTGTCATAGAAAAATGTTCCCTTCTCATTTTTATGGACTTTTAGGTCTTTTTTCATGGTGTTTGATCTATTTTTCTCTGATTTAATGATGTAACATGCGTTGAACATCCATATTTAGGTACTAAAATTTAAATAATGAAGTCTCGTGAAGGTGTTGTGAAGTGTTGTAAGACATTTCCACATTCTCCTAGACTCTATTCATTACAATTCACCTAAAAATCATATTTTTACACATGATCAAGTCCTATTTTCAAGTGTTGTAAAGTATTGAAATAAGGATTCACACTTTTCTAGTCATATTTCCCTTATTTATCCCTTTCTTATGACTTCTTTCACCCCTTTATGCCCTCATATGCTTTAATTAAGTGTATTTTTGAGTATAATCTTGACAAATAACATTAAATGCAACTTAATTCCTAACACCTAGTTTCAAGCCCTAGGTGGGACCCATTCGCCATGGGTGGTGAATGAGTCCCCCGTGGCTCCAAAATTCAAAATATTTTAAATATCCTTTTGATTTTTTATTCGAAATAACTTGATGTCAACCTATGATGAGGTATGAATGGTTACTAAGGCACAAGAAGGTGTAAATAAGTGTTTTTACTTGCATTCTAAACCCCATTCATCTAGTTATTCATTCAAGTATTTGATCATCTCAAGAATTAAAGGATCTTACAACATTTTATCAAGTAATATTCAAGCACTTTGGACCATCCATTGACATTACTTCAAATTTGCATCATCAAAGGTTTGGTAAGTTGATATAATTTGCGTGTTATTAGTTTATCATTAATTTTCATTACATTATTTTATTAAGGGTTTGATTATCAAAGTGGGGTTTGACCAAGGCAAACCCCTATTTGCTAACCCTCAACCATTTCCGCCCCTCTTGCATGTATGTTTGTAGACTTTTGTATGTAGATTTAACAAGATTTTAGGTGTTGAAATGTGGAGAACAATTTAACTAGGTGCTTCAAGTCAACTTATTCATATTTCAAGCTAGGTGAATGTTTTTTGTTTGTTTGTTTTAGAACTAACTTCAACAACCCAACAAGAAAATATTTCAAAATCTGGTGTTGCAGAGTTATCTCCTAATTTTCCAAAAAATTGGGAGAGGAATGATTTGCCACTAGTTGTGAATGAGTCCTACCTTTGGACTAAAAATTTGAATTTTCTTAGATTCTGAATCCCAATAGTTAGAAACTTGTTCCCGACACTTTTTCACCAAGAGGAGGACTAATTCACCACCCTATGAAAATGAGTCCCAGAATGAAATTTCAGTAGCATCAGTCATCATTTACAACATTCTAGATTCGTCAAAATTTGTCTAGGTGTAGACTATTTCATTCTATTTTCTTTTGTTTTGCATCATTTCTTCATTTACTTCATTGTTTGCATATCATAGTGTGTTTTCAAACATAGCATAAATCTTAGTTTTGCATTCAAATTCATTCATTTAGATCATTTAATTGCATTTAGTTTGCTTCATTTAGACTAAACAATGTCTTGCATAGCATAATTTGAGTGAACCCTTAGCATTTTTGGGTCTAATTTCTCTCCTTTTAGTGAAAAACCCTAGAAGAGTTAGAGAGTACATTGGATCTAAAAATCTACTATTCAATTAGAAAGACTGAAATCTTGATGTTGATCTTGCAATAAATGTCTTCAATGGATTTGGATTTTTATTCTTTAATCTTGCTTTGAATCTTTGAATTGAATGCTTGGATTAGATGTTGAAACCTACATCGCATTGATAGCTCCAAAAACATGCATGAATGAACATAAATTTGATATGATGCTTGAGATTTTGAATGCTGCAACAAATGCTGAAGAAATATTCTCTTGAATACTCTTGACAATAATCTTGGCTCTTGTTAAGTTCAACTTGTATTTATAGACATTTATTGCTAATTTCTCAAAATTAAAACATTACAAACCAAAATTTGAAATTTGAATTTAGTACCATAAAAATACTACCAAAATATGATTGAAAAATGGGTTACAAAGCATAGGGAGGACCCATTCACCCATTAGAAAATAGGTCCTAGGTCCCTATTCCAAAAAACATACATTTCTGAATTTAAAGTGTAATGCATTGGCATTAATTATCATTGGGTTTCCCCCTTATAAATTGCAATTTATTAGACTTGTAGATGAATAATAGGACTTATTAAGACATAATTAGGCTCAATTTAATTAAGACCCAATTAAGTGTGTAAATATAAAGGGGTACATTTAACAACACTAAATTAAGGATTTATTAAGTCATTTTAACTAGGACAGCCCAAACAAGTGAGATCCAAAATAAATTTATATAATAAGCCAAAATACTAGATAATTTTTTGGGAGTATGGGAACCTTGGATGAGGACACATTTGGAAGCATATAATCATATGAAATTTTCCCTTATAAACCTGAAATAGTTAAGCTTAGTGCTAGAGATATGAATGATTTTCATAGTGTATAGACTATATCAATCATCTATGTAACCTTGTTAAAAAACCAAAATAAATATAATATTTCCCTTTAAGTGTAATATTTTTTTTAGAAGGATTTAATTTCTTAGTAATAGATATTGTCCACCTATCCTAACCATATAATTTAACATATCATAAGTGGAAGGATATATGTTTTATCTAGATAGATGTGAACAATTAATGGTGAGCTAAAATAGAATCACTCTCACATATGTCTTCATATCACATTAGCCTCGAAAGGATTTGTATACCTTAGAACCTTCCTGTTGTAATATAATTATGAAGTGAGATCAAATTCACTAGAAAATGAATTTGATATTTGTCTACTCATCTTATTTGTAGCCTTTCACATTTTTAAGAGGATGTTAGACTAATCTTAGTTTTATCCATTCATGTTGTGCATTAGGAGCTTCTACAAACAAAATTCGGCTACTAAAGGATGAATTTTACTTATCTTTTTAAGAAATCCACATCGAAAAAATGGAATATGGTGTAGTGGTGATAATAAATGATATTGTGCCAAGAGTTTTGTATATCTTGCCAATAATAATTTGATAAATTTTCTAAAGAGTGATCTTTTTTAAGCCAGTCCTTCGTACTCCATTAATCAAGATTATGAAAGCACTCCTTCAAACTTGAGTTGAATGATTAAGATTGATGAATGGTTTGTAATTGAGAACCAACACTATGAATTTTTCTAAGCTTATAATGAATGAAAAAGGAAATTATCATTATCAATATACCATATTTCCCTACTATAACAAAATGAAGATGATATATTCTAAAAAAATGGATTTTGTTTTCTAGTAACTTAGATGTGGTGTCATCAGGTCACCACTCAATCCATGGTTTCTATTTCTTGTGGTTGGGGGATGGAGTTGAAGATTCCTACTAGCATAGAAACATAATAAGAATGTTTAAGTCTGTAGTTTTAGTTTTGAAGGAAAGTTGAGATAATGGGGCATACAAAGAAAAAGAGAGATGAAGCAATAGGGAAGTCATAAAAAGGGTAGTAGAATAATCTAAATGCACAAGTAAACATGAGTAAGAAGGAACATAATGAAGATAGTTAGAGATATAAAATCTCTCTAATCTAAGAAGTTTCTTGTCTAGTCTACCTCTATATTTAAGCAATGCAAATCAATTCTATGCATGAATTTCATATTTCCAATGTAAGGGATCAACCACATTAAAGGAATTGCTATAGTGAATCTAATTTTTTAACAATCTTTGTTGATTGTAGTATAATTACACAAATTGTGATCACCAGATTGCTCTACCATATTAAAACATTCTCCTACACTTCAATTCCTGCTATGGAAAACTTTGAACATTAAATTTTAAATTACAACCTATTCTTTGGCATGATTAGAAGCATATTTGAAACAAAATCGAATAATTTGTCAATTAGAGAATGTAAGAACCCAAACATAATTATATGAAGGGTCCTTACTTTTGCTAATATCATGCTTGAAAATCCACAATAATATTCTTATAAAAACTCTTCAATTTCCATCAAAATGAAAAGTACACAAAAACAAAGCATCTTTCCATATAGTTTGAAAAGTAGCATTAAAACAAAGAGTATTTAATTTAACTTCTTCGATGAAAAATGATATCATGTTTCCAATTAAATGAAAAATAAACATAGAAATCCATATAACATAGTTCATGATGAAGATGAAGGGATAATTTCATGATTTCAATAAACATTTGGAAAGCAATGCAAGTTGATCATGGTTATTTTAATTACTAACAATCGTAAAAGAGATCTTGATCTTTCATCTGTTCTTAAATCCCGGCTATTGGGCTTAGAGGTAGAAGACCAGTTGAAACAATCAAGCGAAGATAGGGATAAAAAAGGAGAGCACCCAGAAGTAGGAGGAAGATATGATTCCCTCCGCATCTGGGTACTTGTAGAGACAAAGATGGTATTAATAAATGGAAACCTGATAACAATTTTCTCATTAACTTAAATTAAGTTGTGTTCATCTTGACGTTACTCTTCAAAATATATGAAAAGAATATGTAGGGCTTGCCGTGGAAGAAGAGTTATTTTGGGGTTTTTAATTCCATAAAATACAATGGTCTAACTTTTATCTTATCAGCATCGGTAGCCAAGTAGGATGACGTTCGAGAGGGCGAAGTTCCACTATCTATTCTTGAAAAGACAGTAGGGTGCCCTCCGGTAGTTTCTTTAGTGAAGTCAACTCGCTTATATTATTCATATGCTGAATGGGATGACATTGACGCGCACGTTGGATTCTTTTGAATAGATTGAATGACCATAATATCTATTATTCTTTCTATTTAAATTTTAAAAATTTATAGCTCGAAGTTTTAAAATAATTAAAAATTATAGCGAGTAATCTATTTTTTTAATATTTTTAAGTATTAAATAGTTTGCATTTATATCATGAATTAAAATTATATATTAGCAAAATAATTCAAGTTTATTTCTAAATTAAATAATAATATTAGCATTATAAATTTTGAATAATAAATATCAAAAGCATGAAGAGATATCTTTCTCAAGGCATTTATTTCATTTTTATGTGACAAATTGATTAAAATTTAGGTGCTTCGAGAGGGATATCTCTCAGCATTTTTTATATATATTATTAAAACTTTATATATGCTAGTAGCATTCGTAGCATGCCATGGAAGACAATTTTTAGGGTAAGGGTTAAGATTTATGATACGATTAGGGCTAGACATAAATTAGGATTAGGATTAGTGTTAGGGTTAATGTTAGTATTTGGATCAGGGTTAAATTTAGAAATACAATTAGAATTATTGTTGGAGTTAGCATGAAACTTAGGGTTAGGGCTAGGATTAGAGATGGACTTAGGATCAAAGGTAGCGTTAAGGTTAGGGTTAGGGTTGGAAATATAATTAAAGTTAGGGTTAATATTAGGAATACAATTAGGGTTAGAGATAAAATTATGATAAGGGTTGGGGTTAGTGTTAGTATTGGGGTTAAGGTTAGTGTTTAAAAAAATTAGAAATAGGGTTGGGCTTAGCATGAAGATTATGATTATTGTTAAGATTAGAGAGGGAATTAGGATCAAGGGTAGGTTTAGGGTTAAGGTTACAATTACGATTACAATGAGGATTAGAGTTATGGTTAGGGTTAAATACATACAGTTAACATTAGGCTTATGGTTACTACTAGTATTAGTATTAGGGTTAGTGTTAGGGCTAATATTAGGGAGAGGTTTAGAGATTAGGATATAATTAAGGTTAAGATTTTGGTTACGATTAAGGTTAGAGATAAACTTAGGATTAGGGTTGTGGTTAGGATTAGGATTAGGATTAGGATTAGGATTAGGATTAGGATTAGGATTGGGATTAAGGTTATGGTTAGGGTTAGACATAAAATTAGTATTATGTTTGAGAATAGTGTTAATATTATTATTAGGTTTAGGGTTATAGTTAGAGATAAAATTAGGATTAGATTTGAGTTAACATTAGTATTGGAATTAAGATTATGGTTAGGGTTACATTTAGTATTAGGGTTGGGGTTAGCATAACTATTAGGATTATGATTAGGGTTATGGTTAGAGTTAGTGATAGAATTAGAATTTGGGTTGGGTTACAGATAGAATGAGGATTAGAGTTGGGATTAGTGTTAGGATTAAGGCTATGGTTATCATTAGGATTAGGCTTATGGTTAGAAATACAATTTTGATTAGGGTTGGGGTTAGTGTTAGTATTAGTATTAGGGGTAGGGTTATATATAAAATTAGCACTAGGTTTGAGGTTATTGTTAGTATTAGTATTAAGGTTAGGGTTAGGGTTAGAGATTAGGGGTATGATTAGTATTAAGATTAGGGTTACAGTTAGGGTTAAAGATAAAGTAAATATTAAGGTTGGGGTTAATGTTAGTATTAGTATTAGGGTTAGGGTTAAAAACACAATTGGAAGGTCAGGGTTAGCATTAAAATTAGGATTAGGGCTAGGACTACATATATAATTAGGACCAAGGGTAGGGTTAAGGTTACAATTAGAAATATAATAGAATTACAATTATAATTGTGATGAAGATAAGAATTATGGTTAGGGTTAGACAATTTATTAGTGCATTAGGGTTCGGGTTAATGTTATTAATAGTATTAGAGTTAGGGTTATGGTTAATATTAGGGATATGGTTAAAAATTAGGAATACATCTAGGATTAGGGTTAGAGATAAAATTAGGATTAGGGTTGGGGTCAAGGATAGGGTTAGGAATAGAGATAGATAAACGAGTAGGGTTAGTGGTAGGGTTAGGGTTAAGGTTAGAGATAGAGATAGAATAAGGGTTAGGCTTAGGATTAGTATTATGAACAAGATTAAGGTTGTGGTTAGGTTTTTTCATACAATTAGCATTAGGATTTAGAATAGTGTTAATATTAGTATCATGGTTAGGGTTAGGGTTAGAGATAAAATTATGATTAGGGTTGGCTTTAATGCTAGTATTGAGGTTAGGGTTAGGGATAGAGTTAGGTTTAGTATTAGAGTTGTGTTTAGCATAACTATTAGGATTATGGTTTGGTTTACGGTTAGTATTATAATTAGAATTTTGGTTGTGTTAGAGATAGAATGAGGATTAAAGTTAGGATTAGTATTAGGATTATGTTTAAGATTAAGGTTAGGTTAGGGAATAGGGTTAAAATTATGGTTAAAGAGAGAGTTAGGATTAGGGTCAAGGTTATGGTTATGATTAGGGCTACTATTAGGATTAATTTTAGGGTTATAGTTATATGAAATTATGGTTAGGATAAGGATTAGGATTAGGATTAAGGTAAGGTTAGGTTGACTTATGATAACTTTAAGCCTAATCATAATTATATTTGAACCCCAATTGTAACCCTAACTCCAAGCTTTATTATAGAAACCTTTAACCCAAATTTATCCTTAATTTGAACCCTAAACCTAACTCTAAGTGAGAACTAACCCTAACCTTAACTAAAATTTAACTATAATTAAACCCTAATACTATGTGTTGTGTGGTCTCACAACATGCCCCAAGACTATAAGGCTTGGGGACCCCAAGTGAAAACTAATGCTTATGGTAGGTGCTAGCTAGTTGGAAAGATCACCAAAAGTATAAAGTAAAAAGGAAATATTTTAAAGGAGTACTTCATAATTCAAGAGTTCCTCGTACCGGGTATTGGGAACTGGGAAAGCCAGAAGTGTAAAAGGTAATACAAAGTTTTGAGCAAAATGTTCTATTTTGAGAGTCAAGGTCTAGTAAGTTTGGAAGTTCCATTAAAAGGAAAGGTTCAAGAAAATTATGCATAAAATCTAAACACTAGGTACCAGGTATCGAGTAGAAATGCAAAGTGAAGTTTTAAAAAAATTATGTTATCTGCAAGGTTTGATGGTCCGCTAACCTAGCTAAAAAGAATAATTATGTGAGCATATATATGATATTTTCTGAAAGCATGTTATTTATAATGGATTTAAAATGATGATTAATTGATGATGGTTTCATTTACATGATATTTTTATAAATGTTTTTTTAGAAGAGATTTAATAGTTGGAATTGGTGATTGTAGGAGAAGTAGATTGTGATGCAATGTTTGGGTATGGACACTAAGGAAAATTTGGATAACTGATAGAATAATATTCAAATTAGGCTAGAAATTCCAAGAAATTATGCAAAGGAAGAGCTTGAGTCATCAGAATACCAAGGATCCTAATATTACATATGTAGCAAAGGAAAGAACCAACCTCTGGGGAAGCCCATTCTTGAGAGTAGAAAGCCCAAGGCAAAACCAGAATGTAGGAACACTATGATAAAGAAATTATTTTGAGTATATGGGAATGTTCCTAAATACTTTTTGGATTCAAGTTATTTTTCCTAGCGATAATAAGAAGATGAAATACCTGTAGGATTTCAACATGTAAATGAAGGTTGACCTCTATTGACCTCATTTGCAATTATCTTGCCAGTTGTCATATTCCACATGCCTTATTATGATTCATCCCTTGGATTCCCTCTCATGTACTTTTCTTATGCTACCAACATCTTATTTCTATAAACAGACAGGGGATACTTCTTTTTAAGATAGTTTTAGAATTTATAGATGTCGAAACAGCAAAAACTTCTTTAATTTTTTTTTTTCCTATTTTCTAAATCATTCTGGATTAAAAACTTGCAGACATATAACTTAATCAATATCGAATCAAATTCAAAATCTACCTATCTGATGTATCTTTTGTAGCTAGTTTGTTCATTCAACTAGACAAGACTATATGAAGTGTCATCTATGGGTGCATACAAAACCTACTCGGTGTCCAAACTAAACACCTCTCTTTAAAAGTTTGCACCACTCTATGCCTAGTTGTGAAGCAATATGGGGAAGTATAAAGTGGCTTTCTTTGATTTGATTAAATCTTAGTGCTTGCATGGATAATTGCCAATAGAAATTTTACTTTTCAAGTAATTTTAATGCTTTATTTTAGATTAGGTGTTAAATTTTAGAAAATGAACCCAAAAAGAGATGAATGAATGGAAATATTATTGCAAATATTTTATTTCTATGAAATTTATGAATGCTTAAAGCTAAATCAACTTAAGTGATAGAAAATTTGTTTGGTTTTCATGAAAGATTATTGTAAATTTTTTTATTTCATGAAAGTGTCTAATGATTGGACTAAAAATCTTCCATTTGATACTTATAATTCCTTTACAAAAACTAGAGATAACCATAGAACCCTTGAGATTGATAAGAATATCACATCCTACCTTGAAGCAAGCCTAGTATGGTCAAGACCTAACTACTGGAGCTTTGGGATTAAGATAAGTCAACCTTTTCCCTAGGAAATTCCCTTTGCTTTTCAAGTTGCACTAGTTTAGTCTTTCAAGTAAAGATAGGTTCTTCATAGTTTACCTGTGAGGATTTTATCTTCGCTATTGTTTTGACTAACATTGTGATCAACATTGTGAGGATATTAACCTAGAAGATCAAAATCAGATGTTAGAGGCTATCCCCAGGATTGTTAATTCTAGAGACAATGAAATGTTAATAGCAATACCCACCAGTGAGGAAATTAAAAAGTTGTTTTCTCTTTTGAAGGAAGCAAAGTGCCTGGTCCTGATGGCTTCCCTTTACTTTTCTTCCATTAGTTCTGGGACATTGTCAGGGAGGATGTTGAGAAGACGGTGAAAGAGTTCTTCCATTCTAGAAATCTGCTGAAGGGGTTAAATGCCACTTTCTTGGTCCTTATTCCCAAAAAACCTAGAGTGCAAGATTTTGAAGGTTTTAGACCTATTAGTCTCTGTAATTCCTTCTATAAAATTATTTTGAAGGTGCTTACCTCTAGGTTGCTTCTTATTTTTCCCTCTATAATTGCCCCCCAACATAATGGATTTGTGCCTAGAAGACAAATACTTGACTCTATTGTCCATGCTCATGAGAATTTTCATTCCCTCTTGGTCTCTAAATCGGAAGGATTTCTTCTTAAGCTTGAAATTTCGAAGGATTATGATAGGGTGGATTGCAATTTCCTATTTAAGATCTTAAAATCCTTTGGTTTCAATGAAAGGGTTTTGTAGCTTATCGAACAACTCATCACTTCTACTTCTGTGGTGGTTCTTATTAATGGATCCCCTTCCACTTTCTTTCAGATTTCTAGAGGGTTAAGATAGGGAGATCCCATTTCTCCTATCCATTTCACGATTATGGCTGAGGTGTTAGGCAGAAACATGAGTAAATTGGTTGCTCAAAGATCTATTATGGGGCTTAAACCATCATCGCATAATCTGATATGCTCTCATCAACAGTTCCTGGATGACACTTTGCTTATGGGAAGGTCTGCTATCTTGGAAGCTAAAGAGATGAAGAAACTGTTGGATACCTATGGCAGAGCTTTTGGTCAGGTGATAAATAAGCAAAAAAGTTCACTGTATTTCCTTAACACACCTTTGCAAAGACTAAGAAAGATAGCTAGAATTCTTGGTTGTAAGATTGAGTCCCTTCCTACTACTTATCTGGGTTTGCCCCTTTGTTTAAAACCTCCGGATACTTTTTGGATCTTTCTAGTTGATAGATTTAGAAAAAAACTCTCTGGCTAGAAAGGAGCTCGCCTAATCCAAGCTGGAAAACTCTAGCTTCTTAAAGCTTCCTTGCAGAATCTCCCCATCTATGCTCTCATTCTTTTTAAAATCCCTTCCAAATATGCTAAAACCATTGAGAAGATTCAAAAGAGATTCCTTTGGTCTGGAGTAGAAGAAAGAAAAATAATGCCTCTTGTTGGATGGGATTTGGTTTGCAGATCTAAAAAGGATGGAGGCCTAGGGCTAACAAAAATCAGACTGCTGAACATGTCACTCCTAGCTAAACAGATATGGAGAATTTTTTCTTCCTCTGGTGAATGGAGTGAAATAATTAAAAGTAAGTATTTGCAGAATAAAAATTCCCTCAAAGATCTTATTGAGAATCCCAATCTCCCGAAAGGATCAAGTTGTTGGAACTACATGACTGATGGGATAAAGGTGGTGAAATTGGGATTGAAATGGTAGGTTCTCAATGGAAACAAGGTTAGATTCTAGGATGATTGTTGGCTGCGTGATGAACTGTTGTCTCAGGTTGGGAATCTCAGTAGATGGGTTGAGTTTTGTAAAGATACTTTTGGCCTTTTTGTCAAAGACTACTGGCGGGATGGTAAGTGGATCAATCTTCCCTTGATAAACCCTGTGTTGGTCCCTGTTTACTCCTCCTTGAATGTCGTCAGACTTTGTTTAAATCAGGATGATAGTCTTATCTGGAAGTATGAGCCTTCTAGGTGCTTTTCTATCTCTTCTACCTTTGCCTAGATTTCTAGTCTTTGCTGCAAAATAAAGTTCTTACTGTGATAATCTTAAAAAAGAGGAATTTTGATCCTTTACCTCTAAAAAGCAATGTTGAATATATTACTAGATCAAATTATGCTGTCAAAACCCTTTCCCCCCTTTATTAAAAAACTCTTATTCCCATGAAGAGTGTAACCTGAATTTTTGGATGATCAAAAAAATTTCTCTATGAAAGAAGACAAAGACTATGGTTTTCTCCAATTGTCAGGGAATGGAGAATTAAATGGGATATTTTCATTGCCCCTAAACCCCCAAAAAATTTAGGGATGTCTTGGAAGGATGGGCCAAAGCCAACTTCGATGGGGCAGCCAAAGGAAACCCAGGAAAGGTTGGGTGTGGTGGGGTCTTAAGGGATTTTTTTTTATGGGAGTTGTTGCCACTCCTTTGGGGGTCCAAACCAATCATGTGGCAGAAGTGGGTGGGCTTATTACATAATCAACATGGTTGTGGGAATTAATTGCAAAAATCTATGGCTCGAAGGTGACTTGAAAAATATAATTGACAGCCTTTGCGGTAGGTCCCTGCCTGCATGGTCAATAAAAAATTGGATTGATGATGCCAAGGCTTACTTAGTAAGTTTGAAGAAAAAAATAACTCATGCTTACCATGAGGTGAACGCGGTTGCTAATTTTTTTGCCAATGAGGGAGTTAAGAGTGACAAAATCCTCACGTGGCATAAAAAGACTGACCTCCACTTCAATGTCCAAGCATTATTGGAGCTCGATGTGGTGAACGGAAAAAAGGCGACGTCTTGTAGTAATGAGGAAGGTACGAGCTGTGAATAGCAAAATTAGAATATATAATGGGGCTGAAAGGATCTGGCTGATAAATTATTTACTTTGGCATGCTTTGTGGGTCCTGCGAAGCAAAGGAACTATCTGGAATAGGTTTTCTGTCTGTAATAGTACTCGAACTAATATCTCTAAAATGGGCGGGGAACAGAAGAGGGTTCAACCTACCAGCTTTGAGTCACACACCAAGAATGCCAAAGCTTGGAGTAAAATAAGAAGGGGTGGCTTACTTCCGTTCATTGAGAAACTCCATGGCCCTAAGGAGGAGATTACAAATTTCTTTGAGAAGAATTGGAAGAATGGGAAGGTTCTCCTCTTTGGGAGGAAAGTTCAGATTGATGAAGCTTTGATTGCGGAGGTGACTAGCATTCCGATGGAAGAGCATAAATTCTTCAGAGACAGGAAATTCTCTGACAAAGCTGTGTTGAGGTTCCCCAAATTTGAAACTAAGAAGCAAAAACTTGTCAAGATGATGAATAGTTACTATGAAGCGGACACTATAAAAGCATTATGGAGAAAAGTGTTAAGGGTTATCCTGGAGTACATCGCTCTCAACGACCGCTTCACTAGGGTTTATGGATATCACTACGTGTTGCTTAAGCACTTTCGGCATAAGGTGTGTGTCTCTATCCCCTTCTTCTTGCTCTGTTCCCTAAGAAATAGCTTTTCTGATCACAGTAGAAGCCCTAAAAGATACCCGATTCTTCACACGGGTCTTTTAAGGCTCATTTATGAGCACTTTCAGAATATGCCTGCCCTTCCAAACCCTACAGCCCCTTTGGAGCTTGATGAAGATGATACTGAGCCTACATTTATGATACCAAAGCTTCCCCTGACCGTGTCAAGAGTTCTTCGCCTCCTATTCCCTCCCTTCTACCTCTGGCCGCTCCCCTCAACCTTCTGGCGCCTACTCTATTGACCACACTAACCCTAATGCCAATTTGGCGGGCTCTAGCTCTTAGGTTAATAAGCTTGTTTCCTACCCTGATGACTCCCCTGTTGTTTCTGCTAAGGCAGTTGGGGTTAGTCTTGAGGACCCCCATGTTCCCCAGAATATTCAACAGGAGAACTATAGCCCCCCGAGAGGTGCAGAGTCGGTGATTTGGGGTCAATTCTGAATGTGAGCCCCCTTTTGACTTCATTGGTAATGCCAAGAGTTGCTTTCAGGACCAATTTAATTCTGCCAAATGGGTATTTCATGAAATAAGTGAGCTAAAAACTAAAAATTTGTCCCTTCATAGCAAGCTGGGGGAAATTGAAGCCAAAGTTGCAAGGTTTATTCAGCTCGAAGCGGAGAAGAATAACAATGTGAAGGATATTACTCAAAAGGACAACACAATCAAAAATGATATTAAAAAAATCAAAAGAACTATGAAAAAAATTGTTGAGCAAAACTGTAGAATTGCCAGACATAACTTTGTTATCATTAAGGCAATTTCCGAAAGACTGGAGAAAACCTAGAAGAGAGCTCTGATTGTCAACCTTGATCAGGAGAAAGACCAGGATGAGGAAGCAGGAATCTCTAAATGTACCAGATCAAGCAAGAAAAGGAAAGCCCTGACCACCCCAAATATGACTCAAATTTTTATGGAGGGGGTTCAAGAAATGGCAGACTTGGAAGAGGTTGGGGACGAGCTTCTAAATTCGATGAATTAGCTGTGGCCTGGCCCAGCTTTTTCTGGTTGCTAGCCATTTTTTGGTTTCTTTGAGGCTTTTTGTTGCTGCCTGCTTATGCTGGTTTATATCTTTCTAGCATTTTTTTTGTTTTTCAGACCTCTATTTTGGTCTTTTCCTGTAATGTTACTTCGTAGTTTCGAGTCCCTGTAAAACCCGTTTATCCCCATTTTATCAAAAACATTGTGATCAAAACTATTCTCATCCTTATCCCTAATTAAAGGTTGTAATCCTAACCCTAACACATATGAAAACCAAACGAAAATTGAACTATAAGTGAGGCATAACTATAATCCTAATTAATATCTAACCATAATTAATTTGTAATCCTAACCTTATTTATACCTTAACGCTAATTGAACCCTAACATTAATTGAAATATATTCTTAATTATAAATTCTAATTAAATATTAACCTCAACACTAGACCTTTATGCTAAATAAACCCTAAACTTAATTGAATATTAATTGAATCATAAACCTAATTGAACCCTAACCATGACCCTAAACCTTTTTGAACCCCAACCATAACCCTAATCCTAACCCTAAGATTTTTTGTTGAACCCTAACCCTCACGCTAATTAAACCCTAATCTTGACCCTAATTGAATCCTAACCTGAACCCTAACCCTAACCATATTTGAACCCTAATCCTAATTGAAGTCCAATCCTAATAAAACCCTAAACCTAGCACTAATTATATCCAAACCATAACCCTAACTGTAATGCTCATTGGATCCCAACCCTAGTTAACATATAACCCTAACCCCAATTGAACCCAAGCCTCAATTGTAACACCAACACAATCCTTAACCATAAGTAACCATAATTCTAAAAATGATTGTAACCTTAATTTTAATTCCAATTTGATTATGACCTTGACACTAAACCTAACTCTCATTTTAGACCTAACTCTAATTAAACCCTAACCCTAACTATAATCATAAGTAAAATCCTATCCTAACCCTAATTAAACCCCAACCTAGTCCTAACTCTAACCCTAATTGAACCCTAATCCTAATCCTAAGTCTATTAATGTGGCATCACATTATTTTTTGATTTTTAGATCTAAGGAATATATTTCATGCACTTATGTGTACGTAGATCAACACTAAAAAAATTAAATTCATAATTATTAATGCTATATTATTATAAATATTAGGCATTAAATCAACAAATTCTATCCTTCCAATTTGAAGATGGTCAAGTGTTGGATTATTTTTGTTAATTTATGAAATGCTTGATAGATTGTGAAATTAGTTATTGAAAATAAATATATATAAGAGGAACCCTAATTAGCATAAAATACTAATGATTTATCTATCTATAGGCCTAATGCCTCTTTACATGTCCTTTTATTATTTTTCAATTGTTTTTATTAGAATTTATTATTTTTTAATTGCCTTTTGATTAGACTTTTGTTAAAAAAAATATTATATATTAAATCTATGTTGGATAAAAGGCATCAACTATTCTCTACGCTATTTTTTATCTATTTCCTTTATTAAAGATTATACCATAATTTCAAAATCTTTTCTTAAATATACTTATCAAATTTTATATTGATAAAAACTTTGAAGCATATTGATGTGTAGTATAATTATATATATGTTAGTGTGAATAGGGTTATTTTCTAATGAGATATTAGTGAGGACCTATTCACATCATTAATAAGTTTACTTAGGGATTAGTTTCCTAGGTGGTATTCTAGAAAGTAGTATTTAAAGACAACATTTCTCATTAATAGGCACACAATTATCTAGGCATTTAATATTTCTCTCATGCATTTAAAATTATGCATAAAATATTTAATGTTTGTAACCAATGTGGTTATCCAACCTCTTCTCACCTTTCCTATATAAGCAAGGCTCTTGTACATTTTTAAACCATCTGATGAGTTCTATCTCAATATATTCAAGATCATCATTTGATTAAGTTGTCTTCTTACTCATGTTGCAACACTTTCTTATTCATGTGGATGGCATTCTTCATGGTTGATCCTTTGAAGTGTTCCCACCTTCATTTTGGTTATTGTTCATATTTCCAACATGGTATCAAAGCTTAGGCCATAGGAGATCCATCTCATATTGGGAAGTTGAGCTAAGGAGACTATCACACACTAAAGGTTTCCTTGAAGGACTAGTTGTTATCATCAGGGAGGCAATTGATTTCTAAGGAACTTTGGGTCAGATTTCACCCCACCATTGTGTTCAAAAGATCTAAAAACCTAAGGATCACCTATCCATTCATGAAAATTTGAATTTTTCATATAGATGCCATTAAAGGATTCTTACAATGATATTGGAAAGGCATTGTACAAATTGTACAAGTTGTAGAAATTTTTTTCACTTTCTCGTCGACATCATATAAAATAATTCATATTCTGAGGGAAGCTTATTTTTTGGTGACTTTTTAAAAAATTGTGTGACTATCTTAAATTTGACAGCCAAATGACTATCATGAATGCCTCATCATGTCTTAATTAGCTAGTTTTCTTAAAATTGCCATAAATTTTAACTCAAGTTTCAGATTTTCGTAGATGAGATATCATTGGAAAGTTGGTGGAGGGTTTCCTAAACATTATTCCATTTTAACCTTGTTGTAGATTATAAATTTATAAATTAACATTGTTTTCAATTAATTCCTAAAATTTTAATAAAAAACCTAATATTTTGTTAAAAAATCATATAAAATAATTAAAACAATTAAGAATTTACATTTTAGCATACCAAAATTGTATTGAAATTCGTAAAAAGAGGTTCAAGGAAGTGAAAATGGCATAAAAAATGAGTATCATATATATCTGATATTTGTTTCTTGCTTCTTGACCATAAATAGTCACTGTTAAAATGATTTTTAGTGACATTTAATCCTTTATTATACTTCCAGAAAATGGATTTTCATTTTTGATAGCATGTTAACTTTCTAAAATATGAACTTTAATAATAGGGTATGTGTAGGATCATGATGGGCCAAAAAGTGGCAATATGATGGGTATGTGGCTGATGACTATTTGTTTACCCAAAATTCATGAAATGAAAAGGGTTTTTAAAGGAGATTCTCAGCTTTCCACCAATATGAATTATGATTTATTTTGAATTTAATAAGTAATTATTATTAATTTTTATTCAAATTATGACTAAAGTCCTAATTGATCGGCTGATTGAAAAGGATATATATCTTTCAAACTGTATCACATTTTTTGAATCCAAAACATGTGTCACATTCTATGCTTTGCATTCTATAGGACTAAAAAAAGAAAAAATTAATTTCATGAAGTTTTGACTGAGTTAAGGTGGTTAGACATATGAGTTTTTTATATTTTTTAAAAAGTTGTAATAAAAAATTCATAATTAATTATTTACTTGGAAAAAAATTAGAAAAAATATGCATCACATCAGGACATGAGTCCTCTACTTATATCTAAAATATTATAAAAAAATATTATCATTTTATTGTGATTAGGGTGGGCAGACAGAAACCTACTTCTTATTTTTTCCCTAAAATTTAAGTACCACTACATTGAATTTCCAAATTTTCACCAAATAATTTTTATTTGTTTAAAACAAACCTAGTAGTTTAGAAACTACATTCATTTTGGTATAGATTTTATTGTTACATATTTGTGAAATAACATAGATAACTTATTCAAATTTTTACGTCAATTTTCCTAACTCTGATTTTTTTGAATTTTTTGACACTTAAGGGCCTATTTTTTCCATGACGATCCTGCACATACCCAATATTGTATGTGTGTGGAAAAATAATGTGTAAATGAACAAGTAACAAACAAACTTCAATGAAACATTATTAGAGAAGTCAAATGAAAAATTAATCTAATTCAAACATAATATAATCTCTAAAATTGTTCCATTTCTCTCTATCTCCAAGGATTTAATAAATCAAAGTGGCTCTCAGATTGTATGCACTATGATTATTAAAATGGCAAACTAGGGAATGAGAATAGTAAACTATATGATATGTTGTGATGAAATCATTGATAATGAAAGGTATATGATGTGACACTAACAATGAAAGTTATGATTATTTTATGATCATTAAAATGCAACTAATATGGAAGCCATGATTTATAATCTAATATGATTGCTATAGGATTAAAATTCTAATTATTCAAATGTTGTATGCTCAATTGCTCTTATATGATTTATGTAGAGTAAGTTTTCTCAAAGTGGGATCTTTTTCCTAGAGAAAGAGTTGCTTTTATTGTTTTTTGAAGGTAAAATGTGACATGGCAACAAGCAATGGTTCGAATTTGATCTACATAAATCAACGATGGAGGATGAAGAAGTTTGAGAAGATAATGGAGAGGATAAAACATTTTTTTCCAAATGACTAGGATGAAAAAGAGGAGGAAGAAATCTAAGTTCCTCAGGAATGTTCCAAATTTGGTTGGAAAGATAAAGCACAATTGAATTAAATTGAAACGTTCAAATTTGGTTAAGGAAAAAGTTGTAGACATGTGCTCAATTGAATTTGGAATTATTTGATTTTGGAGGAAAGAAATATTATTAAATAAAACAAATAATTGAAATTTGTTCATTTAATAAAAGAATATGATAATTAAATTAAAAAAACTATTGAAATTGTTTATTTAATTAATATTAAAGAATCAGATAATTAAATAAAACAAACTATTGAATTTGTTTATTTAATTAAGATAGAATAAAGTGATTAAAATAGAATAATTAGATTAAAATAGAAGAAAAGAAAGAAGCAAACTATATAAATAAATATTTCTATTTATTTATAAGTAAATGAATTAAAGGTTAATTAATCAAATAATTGTACTTAATTAATTAGATTTATCCAGACTATTTTTAGGTGTGTACATGTTTCCCCTCTTTGAAGTGTTGTGTTTACACATTCCTTCAAAGAATAATTTTCCTGCTAGTGCTAACAAAAATTGTCTGATATGCTCCAGACACTGAATTTTAGATGAAAATGAATATATGCCCCCTCAGAAGATAAATCAATGAATTTTTGAATTTTTTGGACTTTTTGAATATTTTTATTATTTTATGATGATTTTATAATGAAATGAGATTGAAGCAATTTATTTCCCAAAAAATGATGTGAAATCTGCCCCATTGATGAATTAGTGAATTAAGCCTCTTTTGGAAAATAAAATAAATCAATCCCATAAAAATCCCACTTAATTAGCCTATAAAAGGTTAAAAAGGTGATTTTCAAATTCATTTGTGCATTTCCAATTTGAAGATTTGAGAGCGATTGAGAAAATTAGCAACTTCTGAGCAAGATGGTGGTTCTCTGCCACACACATTGATTCGAGTGTGTGCGACGTTACAACTAATTGGAAGCATATGGACCTCTAGTATGTACCCTGATAAACTCCCTCATGATTTGTGCAATTTTAATTTTGGCATTTTTTTATCATTTAAATTTGGTTTGGATAGTTTCAAGACATACAATGTAGCACATCGAACTACTATTTTGGTGCATTCACTATTTTTGTGCATAGATTAGGTTTTTTAACACATAGATATAAGATTGTAGCACATTCATTAGATTAGTGCATCAATAGTATAATTTAGTGGATTTATAGCCTGAAATAGTGCATTTGATTATTTTACACATAGAATTCAAATATTAGCACATCCAATGATATAGTACATTGATAAACTAAAAAAACACAAATGAAATTTGATAGTGCATTCACTATTTTCATGCATTGAAACACTATAATGGAAAATTGATAAGATTCTATGGTGCATTGACTTATTTGGTGCTTTGATAGACCATTTTACCAAATCCAAGTCAAAATTATTAGATTTTTTAGTAAACTCCTTGATTTTGATGATTTGAGATCGCATCAACCTTTGATTTGATTTTGATTCATAATTATGATAGATTTAGATGATTATTGATCTCATGATAGGTGAGATTCAATGATTGATTGATGATAATTGACCTCATCATATATGCAATGAACAATTATAATTTGACTGACGGATTGACCTCATGATAGGCGAGGTGCAATGATAGATTGTTTGATAGACCTCATGATAAGCAAGATTTAGTGATAGATTCATTGATTAACCTCATGATAGGTGAGGTTGAATGATGGATTGATTCTCATGATATTTGATCAAATTGTCAATAGAGATTATTAGATTGATAGACTGATTGATTTTGATTGATTGACAAGATTACTAAGTTGCAATCTTTTTGTGATAATAGGAGACTTGGGTGAATCTATAGATTTTTGAGCATTTCCCTATGACATGGGATTTGATACCTTACCTAGTGCAAGCTAAGACAACTATTATTGCATAATGCGATTAATCTTCTCTACTAGATATGTCCCAAATTAGGATTAATAGGGATCTCTTGATAGCATTAGTGGAGAGGTGATATAGTGAGAATAACACCTTTCACCTACCTACCGGTGAGATGATAGTGACCCCAAACGATGTGTACCATAGTTTGAGGATACCTATTGCCAAAGAGCTAGTATTGAATCATCAGAATGATGAAGGGGGGACCAATTTTTTACGCAAAGTATTCAAGGATGACACAATATGTGGTTATGAGATTCCCTATAGAGAGATTGTTGATGAATACGTGACACTACCATCCATGGTTGATGGATTCATTAGAGGATTTTTATGTCTCAACCATAGGTTGAAGGGACTGTTAGTTGGATGGGGTCATATCTTGGAGTAGATGATTTTATAGGGTACCAAATATGCTTGGAGTTGTTGCATTCTATGAACCCTCAATCTAGGTACCTCCAAAACAAAGACAATAAACACCTTAAGTTAGATTTTGCAAGCATAAACAAGGATTCCCCATGAGATTTATTAACATAGCTCAAATTAGGAAGAAAATAATGAAGAACACAAAATAAATCACAAAAACAAGATTGAATCCTAATTAAGCAAGCAAACTCTTAATCCCATGGGGGAATTGGTGCCAATTTGATGTGAAAATTGGCCCATTCCCAATCCCTAAGATGCAAGATGATGATTTTTGAGGAATGTTGATCCACTTTGATGATGAATGTGAGAGCTCCAAGCCAAATATGCAAAAAACCTAACTAAGAACTCAAATGATGGATGAGAATTGCTAAGTATTTTAGCATGGTAACTTTGCTTGGAATGTGGATGATGAAATAAGGATATAGGCTCTTTATTTATAGATTGATAAGTTGAAGAGATGTCCAAATTTGATCAATGTGGGACAAAGATTCAACCAATGATATGATGTCACTTGTCAACATGTGAATGGAGGAAGCTTGAGCACATTTTGATCCATGTACAAGTTTGAAATTTGAATTTTATGAGATGACATGTTTAGGGAGGATGAAAGATGAGTTAAATGCCAAGTGGGAGACATGTAAGAGACAATGTAAGAGCTTTAAATGCTTTGTTGGATGTATAAGTCCTTTTGGGGGGAGATTTCAAATTTGAGGAATATTCCCTCTTTGATGCCTTTTTGAATGAAAATAGGTGATTTATAAGTCAATTAAATTTATTTTCATGTGCAAGTTGCAAAATCTAGAGGATTTTATGGATTAAGATTATCATTGATCATTATTTGATTAATTTAAGGGGAGATTTAGCTGATTTGACTAATTGATTTAGAATTTAGGATTGAAATAAATCAAAAAAGAGATGAAAATGATTAAAACTTAGTTAAATAAATATTTTGATTTATTTAACCAAAAGGGGTGATGTTAGATTAAATTAGATAAATGTTTAATTTATTTAATTTAATTAGATGAACTTTAGAAATTTAATCAAATAATATGGATTATTTAATTAAATAAAGATAGGAAGATGAAATGACCTAGCTAATTACACAGAGCCGATGATTTAATTAAATTTAGGGATTTATTTAATTAAAAGGGGAATTATAATGACTTTAATCAAATAAGGCTATTCAATTAAATGGTTAGACAGAGGGATAATTTAGGATGAATCGATGTTAGTAGATCAGGATCAAGTGTGCTATATCAATTTGTATCTTTTTGATGTCTACACATTCTAGCCCATTTATATCATGATTTACATAAGGTGGTGTACCTAAGAGGTTATAGTTTTTCATCCAAAGTCACCTTGTTACAAATATGGGCATGGGAGCATATAGCCATCACCCATCCCATTGAAGATAGACAATGACCCATTGGGAGAGCTTAGGTTCATGGCTACATAGGTTTGGTTTTCCAAAATAGGGTGGGAAAACTGGAGTACTGGAGGAGGGTATTGGATGACCTTGAGATAGTTGTATGGCAGCCCTAAATTGGTTGTGAGCCTTGGGCAGAGGATGATACTAAGATGCCATATGTGTGCCAGTCAATGTACCTGATCAGGACTCTGTTTTTTATAGAGAGATTTCTATTAAGAAGGGTGATGTGACAATATGGCTAGCTACAGGGCATTCCATAGGGAGTGGATCATTATGCACAGTGACATATAGATGCTACAGAGTGGGGGACCACCCTATCATATGATGTTGTAGTTGAGGATTACTAGAGTTTATAGCCTATTATTTAGGATTATCATCTAGAGGTCATTGAGGATCTAATATTTGAGGAGTATGCAAAATATCTCTTCTTACATCCATTCTCACATATCTCCAGCCTAGATGAGCCAATTTCATTATTAGATGAGGAGGAGAGGGTAGTTGTGCATGGTCATAGGAGGAGGAAAAGGTGGCGATGGAGGAAGAGAGCAGTGATGATGATGGAGATGATGATGACAAAGATGGTGAAGATGTGGGGGTAGAGATGATGATGGGGGTTATGGAGGTGATGCCGATGGTGTTTGGGGTGGTGGTAGACATCTCAAATTAGACCTCTTAGTGCCTCGAAAGAGGTGATCATTGGTATCTACGACACATCAATGTGTACAGATTGAATTTCCCTCATAGTAGGAGTAGACATAAATAGCTACATTATAGGTTCAGGTTGAGACACTCTAGGGTCAGTTGTCACATCTGTAGGCTTTATTGTAGGCATATATCCAAGCCCAGGCTCAGGCAAAGGCTCAGACATAGGAATAGATTTCCACTCTTACGACTGAGAGGGATATGATGAGGCAGTGAGTTGAGTAGATAGAGGGTATGGTAGAGAAAATGCAAAGAGTAGTAGAGGGAACCTCCATAGCTAACATGCTTAGAGAGTTTATGCATGTGGGTTGAGAGATGAAGTATTATAAAGGTATATATCATGATTTAGTTCCTCTGGAGTAGCGAGTTAGCTATGCTCAATATTTCAGTGCTTGTACACATTCTAGGACCACTAGCAGAGGAGTGATAGGAACAACACCATGCAAAGATCAAGGTGCAGGACTGTTAGGAGGTGGTGTAGGAATGACAAGTCTGACACCATCTGGGGCTAGCAACACATAGCTTCATGTGATGATCATTGATATATTTTGAGACATTTGATGATGTACAATCAAAATTTTACTCACTACCATTTTTATATTGTATCTCTTGACATTTATTCAGACATCATTATATACATGACATTATGATTTTTGAGATTTATATGATATGCAATAGTTTCCTGATCTATATAAATTTTATATGGTTCTATGATGGATTCCTATGATATATGCATTTAATTTATGTATTCTATATGTCATGTGATTCTTATATGATGATGTTATGGATATGCACAAATGTAATAGGATGGTGTCTACATGCAATGATGATTTGATGTTGTGGATGATGTATATATGATATATACCTTGATGTTATATAAGATGACACATGGATGATGATTTTAAATGTGTTATGAATGATGTGAATGTGATATGAAATGGAGTTATGATGATGCAAATGGTATGTAATGCAATTTTTTTTTGATAATTTTTTAATGCAAATATGTATGATCTAATGCATGAATAAATGCATGATAAGACAATGTAAATATGATCAAGTGTATGGATAGATTAATGATATGATAATACAAATATATGTGTTATGCAAATGATTATTAAACTATATGAGAATGATAATTTTTTGTTAATTTCAAGTATACTTAGTCCATTAATGATAGAGACAACATCATTTTTGAAATATTTTCCAATCTTGAAACAATCTTTTTTACAGATGCAAAGCTAATATGAATGCAATCTAATTTAACCATGTAAATCTACATATAATTTTTTTTTCATCTTAACAATCCATTTATCGTGATTTTATCATCATTGAGCCTTTAAAATGTTGAAAGTGAGTTCAAGTATCAATGGTATAATTTAGACCATGATGACTTGATTTCATGAGTTTTGATATTGCAAGTTAACACAAGCATCTAGGTATAATTAAACTGAGACAACTTGAGCATTTCTTGCATAAATAGACAAGAATCAATCATTTTCTCATGAAAATTTGGAATTTAATTACTAATACTTAGTAGAGCACATCTTGTGACAATTCACATAGTAATAATGATTAACTTACAAACAATAAAAAAAGAAAAATCATACTGCTTCCTTGCTTCTCTAGTTCAATACATCATCGATTTTCTCCAAAGATATGATATCGAACAAAAATTGAAGTACAAAATTTGAACATTCAACCTAAAGCAATAATATCATGATTCAAAAGAATATCATCCATTTAGATTAGATTTGATTTGATTGATTTAAGCTATTTTATTTCGATGTTTTGATCTTTTGTTGATTGATGATTGATTATTCAATGTTGAATTTTCCTGTGATCAGTGTATTTGCTACATTTTCCAAATTGTTTTTTGTCCATTTTTTTTAGCTCAAATATTTATTGCCCCAAGTGAGTTGAATATTTTCCCCCAAGCTAGGGTGAGACATGACTGTGATGCTAGGATATGTACATGAGGTTTCCCATGATAAGTAGAATAATGGAGAAAGTGAATAGCCAAGACGTGCTCGAATAGATGGAAAATATAGTTTATCACAAATAGCGCCTATTGCCAGGTTTTCACTACTTGGTTTCTTTTATTGCACCTTTTTAGATTTTATGCTCTTTTGAATATTTTGACTTTTTCACTTCTTCTTTTTTGTATTTTTCTTTTTTCATTTTTTTGGTATTTTCTCTTTTTCTATATTTTTTGTATTTTTGTAGAACTTTTTTCATGCAATGAATAATTCAAGTATAGAACTTTCTGAGATGGATACTATTCATAGGTTTATCGAAAAAATCCCCTTTAAGTGTATACAATTGATAAGATCCTAATCCATAGACCGATATGATGATGAAGGGAACTAACCAATTGGGTTCAAAATTCTCCTTCTTCTCACAGTCCTATTGATTGCAAGGTTTTTCTGTTAATACCAAGTCACCAACTTGAAACACTCTTGGTTTGACTCTGTGATTGTAACTTCTGGACATCCTCTATTGATATGCATTCAAGTGATCCACAACTTGTTGATGATGCTCATCTAATAGCTCCAACTCTTGAAGTCTAGACACTCTATAATCCTCATCTGAAATGATCCCTTTAGTGACACACAATGTGATGATATCTCAACCTCAATAGCTTGAATGGCCTCTGATCCATATACCAAGGAATATGGTGTAGCTTTCATAGGTGTTCTAATGTTGGTTTGGTATGCCCACAAAGTAGGATTCAGTTGAATGTACTAATCATGTCCAACACCGTTAATAGTTTTGTTGGATGCGTCTACCTGGATGTTTCCTTGAGGATAGTATGGTGTTGAAAAGCAATGTTGGATATGGAACCTTTCACACAATTCTTGGACATCCCGATTCTTAAAATTTCTACCATTTTTGTCATAATGGACTGAGGAATGTCATACAAAAAAATAAGGCAATTTAAGATAAAGGATGATTTTTTTTTTCCTATGATTATTGTTAGAGGAACAAATTCAATCCACTTCATAAAGTAGAATGTGGTTGTAATGATAAATTTGTGTTTGTTGGATGAAGAAGGGTGAATTTTACCTACTAGATCCAATCCCCATTGACAAAAAGGCCATGTTGATGTAAAGGGTTGTAGCTCTTGTATGGATGAATGTATAAGGTTGTTGTGGATTTCACACTTTTGGTATTTCTTAACATAATGAAAAGACTCCTCCATATTTGGCTAGAAATACCCTAAATAGAGGAGTTTCTTCACTAGAGTTAGACCGCTTGAGTGAGTTCCACAAATACCTTCATGAATATGTGTAAAGTTGTCTCAAATTCATTACATTCTAGACATCATAGGAGAGTACCATCAATACCTCGATGTTAAAGTATGTCAACAATCAAGGTATGTCGAGTGGCTTAGCAAATGAAGTTTTGTTTTTTATTACGGGAAAGGTTAAGTGGAAGCATGTTGTCCTTTAAGTAAGCATAGATATTCCAATAGATAGAGGTTTGAGGTTCAATGATGTGGCATATCACTTGGGATTTAGGATCATCGTAGGTGGGATTAGACATTTTTTCTACCTTAAAATCATAAAATCTTCTCTTTTCTAGTATCTGCAAGAGAGAAGAAATTGTAGCTATTGCATCAAAAGCTTTGGTATCCACTCCAGGAATCTGTTCAAATTTGATTTCAATAAAGTACATTTTCAAATCATCCACCATTCTTTTGTACACCAGAAAATTATCATCCTTTGTCTAATAATCATCATTTACTTGATTTATTACCAGTTAATCTCCATATACCTATACCTTTGTGATCTTCCATTCAACCACTAATTTGATCCCAATGATTAATGCCCCATACTTAGCTATGTTATTCATGGAAGGAAACATGTGTCTATATGACTTAGGGATGGTATTCCCCTAAGATGTGACAAATAGGATTCCAAATACTAACCCGTGTTGCATGTAATATCCATAAAAATATAACATCCATTGTTGTGTTGTGATAGTAAGTACATCAACATCAAGAAACTCAATATGCATTAGGTGATTATCAGATAGTGGTACTTCAGCTAGTTGATCAAGTATCACCTAACGCTTGATGGCTCTTTGATATACATACTATATATCAAAATCACTCAAGATCATGACCCATTTTGCTAATCTCCCTATTAAGGAAACTTTACTAAGACAATACTTCAATGGATTGATTTTATCCATGAGTTTGACTATGTGAGTCAGCATGTAATGGCGTAGTTGTTGAGTAGAAAATACTACTATAAAGAAAGATTTCTCAATGAAGGTGTAATTGATCTCATAACCATTCAAATTTCTATGGATATAATGTATAGCTCATTCTTTTCCTTCAAGATCTTCTTGTGCTAGTAGAGTGCTGAAAGCAATTTCAGTTGTGACTACATAAAGTAATAATGGTTTTCCTTCTACAAGTGGCACCAATATGGGTAAAGACATCAAATATTTCTTTCATTGATTGAAATAAGTTTCACATTTTTCATCCCATTTGAAGGAAATATTCTTATGTAATAGGTGATTGAACAAATGACTCTTGTCTAGTAATTGAGAGATGAATCTTTGGATAGACTTAATCCTTCCTTGTAGAGATCATAGCTAACTGATATTATTTGGTGGTGGCATCTTCACGATGGCCTTGACCTTGGTGGGATCCACTTCAATACCTTTCTCTAAAACTATGTATCCTAGAAGCTTCACCCTAAATACACATTTCTTAGGATTTAATCTCACAATGAATCTTTCCAGATGAGTGAAGATTTTGTCTAGGATCTCAAGGTGTCCTTATTTGGTATATTATTTTTCCAATAGATCATCCACATATTCCTCCATAAAAGTATGCATCATGTTGTGGAAGATAGTGGTCATTGCTCTCTAATATGTAGCCCCTACGTTCTTCAACCTAAAAGGCATGGAATTCCAACAAAAAGTTCCCCATGGACGTGTGAATGTTGTTTTCTCCTAATCCTATTGTGCTATCTTGATTTGATTATAACCTAAAAATCCATCCATAAATGATAACATGGCATGCACTACTACCAAGTCTACAATTATGTTTATGTTACACAATGGAAAATCATCCTTTGGACATGCCTTGTTGAGAACCCTGAAGTCAGTACATATCTTGATACTATTATCCAACTTAGAATCAGGTACAATATTAGAGATCTACTTAGCATAATCAATAGATTGAATGAATCCCACGACTAGAAATTTCTTGAGCTCTACCTTCACCAACAATGTGATATGCAAGTGCATTTTTCTTAATTTTTTCTTGACAGGTTTCACTCCAGATGGTAAAGATAGATGATGCATCAAGAGATCTAGTTCTAAGCCTAGCATATCAGAGTAAGACCAAGCAAAGTTAAATTTTCATTCCTTAAAGAACTTGTTGAACTCAGGATTTTTTTGTTGAGTCATAGATGTTGCTAGATGTAATGTCTTCACTTTTGTCATTGTGCCAATACTGATAGACTGAGTTGGCTCAACCAATGCTGATGTTCTCTCATTATAATTTTTGTGAAAGTGTCAAATCACCCATTGTTCAATGCCTTGGAGAGGTTTTCACTATTAGATACACCATTTATTTTTACTTTTTTGAGATCTAACACAGCCATTAAATGGTTTTCACCATTAGATCAATTTTTCATATTTTAAATTTTGCAAGTGGGAGATTTGACACCCTCTTGACTCAAAGTGTTGTTATGAGTTACATGGTTAAAACTTATGTCAAGATTTTTGGAACATACGAAGTTAATGATGGTGTCATCATTTGCAAAGATAGGTACATTGGAAGGCTTAGTTTGCTCCCAGTCAATAAGCTGAAGGTGCAGTATAGGTAAAAGATCATCAAATTGATTAAGGTCAACGGTGGTTAGGGTTTGAATAGTAATATCATCATGGTTTTTGATAGTGATGTCAAGGTCTATGATGTTACTCTATTTCAAATCATCTATTTCACTTGGAGTCTATCCATCCTCACTTGTGTCATCAATATTCTATGATCCAAATGTAAGAGGTCTTGTCCCTGAGCTTTGTCCCTCCTCACATGTTGGAACATGCATTTGCATTACATCAATCTATTTATCATGGAATGATTCCTTAGACAACGAATCCCACTCATAATCATTAGAGTCTATCTCATAACTCTCCTGTAGTTGTAGGATTCTTTCACAAATTTTCTCTTTTGTTTCTTCTTTAGTTTCTCCTATATATTCTAGTCGATTCTTGTCCTTTGCATGAAGTTGAAGAGGTTGGATTGGTTATATGATGCCTTCTTTCCTTTTTTTGATGGGACCTTGTCCTTCATACCCTATCTTCTCTAGGATATTTTTTCTTTTTCCATATTGATTTGTCTGGATGTTAGGGTTTGTTAATGTAGATGCTTCCTCATCTTTATATAGCTAATTGAGAACAACCTTATCTTCTAATTCATCCACTAAAGGTCCATCCTTTACAAATCTACCATCAAAAATCATGGTAGTTTGTGATAATTTTTTCTTTGAAATTAATGGTTGCCCATAAGTTCTTAGAGAAGGAAACAACTGTGAAAGGCACAAATATTTTTGAATGGAATACTCTCTGATGCCTTTATTTGTTAACTAGATATTTTCTTTGAATTTATTTTATAAAGATTTTAGTTGAATTTTCTTGCTTGATTGAGTAGAATCAACAATTCCTTTATGCTTTGATTGGTCCTTGTTCTCAACCCATTTTGATACAAGATTTAATTGCCTCTAATTTTTTGATGAATTTGGAGTGGTAGCTTCCTTGTTATGAGGTACAAAAGTGTGTTGAGCTACCTTAAGCATGTTACATTGTTGGGGATTGTTGGAATCCACTGACGTCCCTAAAGTATATTATATGTCAGCTCTTTGTCCAACACTTGGATAACCATGCCTTTCACAATTGGTCCCACTTGGATAGGTAAGATAATAAATCCTTTGGAAGATCTCTCTTCATCATCATTTGATTTTATTGTTATTTTCCTTCTTGCATCAATAGCATTTTTAGAGTACTCGAGTGCATGGATAAGTTTCAAAGTATAGATATTCAAACCAGCTCCACCATCTATAAGAACATGCTTGACTCAATGTTTGTGAATGAGAACCTCAACGTGGAGGGAAACATTGTGTGGATGGTTTAGTGATAAATCATTATGCTCAAAAAATGATAAGTAGTGAGGAGCGGTCAAGTGTCCCACCATATCTTGGAATTGATCAACTTCTACATTATTGGGCACTATTGTAGCTACAATAGCTTTTTCTAGAATTTTTTTGTGTGTCAGAGATATTTTCAAGAGTTATAATATTGATATTTGTGCTGGTATGTTCTTCAATTGATCGAAAATATTGTATTGGATTGATGGGGTAGCGAGTATGTTGGATGTAGCTCCTTTTAGCATTACTCTAGCTTGCCCCCTTGTTGTTGCATTAATCGGTTGATATTATTGCCTTTATCTAATTTTTATAACTTTAACCTAATTTTCATTTGTATTAGTCTTTGAAATCAAATTTAGTGGTGTGATTTGTTTTGATTCTATGTTGGTGTCAATGACATGAAGCTGATTTTTAGATGTAGCCATGTTTTTGATTAGATGATCAACTATAATGATGACATGATTGTCATTAGTTTTAGAATTTTGAGTTTGATAATTAGCTTCCACCATATCATTTATTTTATTTTCAGCAGTAGCAAGATCATGTTCATCATTGATTTGAGTGTTATTAGTTTGATCTTCAATCACAAAAATATGGAGAATTGTGGTTTCATAAACGTAATTCACATTTTTTCCTTTACCATTTGTGGAAGATGATTTTCCTTTTTCATAATTTGGTAGACGATTCGGGTGTGTGCAGGATCATCATGGGAAAAATAGGCCCTTAAGTAGCAAAAAATTCAGAAAAATTAGTGTTAGGCAACTTGACATAAAAATTTGAATAAGTTATCTTTATTATTTCAAAAATATGTAAGAATAGAATCTGTAGAAAGTTGAATGTAGTTTCCAAACTACTAGGTTTATTTCAAAATAAATAAAATCTATTTGGTGAAAATTTGAAATTTCAATGCAATAGTACTTAAATTTCAGGGAAAAATAAGAAGTGGGTGTCTGTCTGACCACCCTAGCCATAAAAAAATGATAATATTTTTTTATAAGATTTTATATATAAGTAGAGGACTCATGTCTAGATGTGATGCATATTTTTATAATTTTTTCCAAGTAAATAATTTACTCATGAAATTTTTTATTACAAATTTTAAAAAATATAAAAATTGTATGTCTTACCAATCTTTAACTTAGTCAAAAATTCATGAACTTTTAATTTCTTTATTTTTTATCCTATAGTATCTGAAGCATAGAATGTGACGCATGTTTCGGATTCAAAAAATATGATATCGTTTGAAAGTTATAGATGTTTTTCAATCAGCCTATTGATCATGACTTTAGTCGTAATTCTAATAGAAAATGAATAATAATCATTTATTAAATTCAAATTAAAGCATAATTTATATTGGTGGAAAGCTAATGATCTCCTCTAAAAACCCTTTTTGTCTCATCAATTTTGGGTAAAAGACAAGTTGTCAGCCACATACCTTACAAATACCCATAATATTGCCACTTTTTGGCCCATCATGATCTTGCACATACCCATTCTTGAAAGCTCCATGATAATTCTTTGATTGTTGTCCTTCAATGAATATCTTCTTGTTATCAATCAGATCTTGGATCAAATGTTTCAATTGGCAACAGTCGTTTGTTTTATGGCCCTTGTTTTTATGATAGTCACAATAATGTGTGTCATCGCACCAAAATGGTTTGAACCGTGGATCCCAACTATGTGGCTCTTGCAATGTTACAAGTTTGGCTTCAATAAGTTCCTTTAATGTTGATTCTAATGATTGCACCAAAGGCATGAATTTCCTTTGGTTTGATGGATTTTGGAAAGGTAATGATTTAGATCTAGCATTGTTTGAATTATTGTTTTGATTGCATTTAGATTGTTTCCTTGATTTTTACTTTTATTTGTCTTAGAGGCAACTGCTATTAAATTGAATATTGGTTTTTTGTTTTGTGTTTCAATCACAACATCATTGTTGGCAACATTTGTATATTTTTGCAAAAACTTGGGTTTATCATTTTTGTTGTTGTGATTAGAGGAACTTGGATTGTTTGATCCTTCATTGTATGTTTTTAAGACTCCGCTCTCAACCAAATCTTCTTCTATATTGAGCCCATTTTTGATAATTTTCTCAAATGTAGGTGGACATTGTAGTTCAAGTCTATAGCTCATTTCATCATTTAAATTATCAATGAACAGTTCGATCTTTTCCTTTTTAGGTAAGGAAGGAGGATATCTTGAAAATAGCCTTCTCTGTCTTTGTAAAAATGAGAGAAATGTTTCACCTTTATTTTGTTTGTTATTGCAAAGATCCTCCATTATGATATCATGTTGTATATTACAAGCGTATTGAGTTATAAATTTGTTAACTAGATCTTCAAAATATTTAATTCTTGGAATTAATTTAGAGAACCACTCCATATAGTGTTCGCATAGGCTTCATGGAAATACCCTCATCAAGTATGTCTCTTCATGAGAAAACTCTAAGCTCATCGATCAGAATTCCCTTCCATAGTCAAGAGGATTCATCTTTCCATTATATTTATCATACTTGGGGAATTCATAGTGTTTTGGAAAGGGAATCATGTTCACTTTTTGGGAAAAAGGATATGGGAAAATATGTTGCAACAAGTATCTCTTAGTAGTTCTTGTTTGCATATCTTTGAATTGTTGTTGTAAAGTTTGCATTTGTTGTGTTAATGCAACCATTTCATCTGTATTTTGTGGTTCATTCTTAGGTCTTGTAGGTGTTTCTTTCAGTCTATTAATATCAAAGTCTTTTGGAAATTTAACACCTAGATCAACTAGCATTAAAAGATACTTTTCCCCATCTTTCTCCATAATTTTCTCCATAAATTTATGGAAATTGGGGTCTTGTTGCATATTTTGTAGATCCTCTTTAGATATTTCATCATTATGTTGTCAATTGGATTTGTTGCATGGAGATTCTTCACCCTCAGACATGGTTGTTTGAATTTTGATTTCCTTTTCTTGAAGTTTTAGTCTTTGCGACCTTGTTAAAATTGGCATACAATTATTATAATTGTCCACTAAACTTTGATCTTAGTTTGAAATAGTGTCAAGGATATTAACTTAGGTCAAATATAATGATAGATTCTATTGATTAGTCTAAGTTGATCAGTAGGATTATACAACTTCATTTCTTGATGTAGGATGATTGATCCTGATAATGAAACTTAGCTTTTAATTAAATGTGTTTTTTTAGACACTTTAGAATGATAGATCATAGTTTAATTTTGAATAATTTTACTTGTGATATTCATTTTTTTACAAGTTTAAGACTCATGTTTGATTTAGGAAAGCTTTTGTTCTTATGAAAATCTTAATTCTGAAGTTAAATGTCTTATAAGTAGTAAATTCTGCTCTCTGGACTTTAATTTTGTGGATGTGTTATAACAGTCCTCATATGGACTTTAATGTATTTTTTTGATGCACTATTAAATAGGTTGGATAGGCTATTTTTTTTTTCTATGTGCTAGAAACTTTTTTGAATGTAGTAGACTGTTCCTCCAATGTGCTAGATTGTTCCTCCTATGCACTAGACTATTCCTCTAATGCACTAAATGATTGGTTGATGCACTATTAAATAGATTGGATGTCCTAGAACAGAGAGTGAATGCGCTAATATGGAAGTATTAAGTATTTTGACAGTCTGTTTGTTTGTTTTGGTTTTAATCATTGAATTGGTTGTCTCCAGGAATTTTTCTTCTGATTAATGATTTTGTGTCTAATTTTTTTTCTTGTGGATTAGGGAATTTGATTTCTTTTATTGGATGATTCTTTTGAAAATGATTTACACTCGTAGCAACAATTTTTAAAAAAGTTGTTTCAATTTTATGCATTAAACATTTAGTGTGTGTTCTAGAATCAAGCCCAGTTCTTTCAATTTTCACTAGAAAAACACAATAAAAGGTAGTTCAAGCACATTTATAATCTCAAAAGGTCACTAAAAATACCACAACCCACATCTTAAAACTATGTTAGCTCACATAGTCATGTCACCCCGTAGAGGGTGCCCATGTTTTTTGATTTTATGACTCTTAACCAAATTAAAATCTTCCACTTTTGATGAAGGTATCTGATAGTTATATGGTGAGTGTTTTGGGGGAAGATTCTTCCCTCCCCTTGCACAGTGATATAGAAAGTATTCAAAAATTGGCATAGTTTGATTGTAATTTAAATTTCGTAGATAGGGTTTTTGTTCAGTAGAGCAATAGATAATCTCCCTTAGGAGACCTCCCAACCCTTAGAACAAAGGTTTTGTGGATAGTTATCTTGTACACTTCCATCAAATTGCATAATTTCTTTAAATTCACTTTTGATTATAGTGGGTTGGAAAAACTAGCTTTGGTTGTTCCCACTTAAGTCATTCTTGTAGAGTGAGTACTTTTTCCCACTATGGAAAGCCTTCTAAAGGTGTTAATGAAAGCATGAAAAGTGATTCTAGCATTTTGATCACCTAGTGAAGGGGAGAGCATAGACCTATCACTTCAACCACAATAAACAAGGGGTTCAATTGATCCTTTTACTTAAGCTAGATGCCTATCTTAAATAAAGGAAAGTAATAATAAATTCAAAACCTTGAAAACACCATTATTAATTTGTAGTATTTTTCTTTGACTAATGTAAATGCTTTAAACAATTGTCTTTGACAAGCATACTTTGTACATGCAACTCAAAAAACAGAGATAAATATTCAAATTTTGAATTTTCTATAAAAATAGTGAGATGCACTAAAACTTTAGGCATATGTGCTAAACTTTAGATGTGCTAAAAGAACTTTAGATGCACTAAAGTAATAAATGAATGTGCTAAGATAATTATCAGATTCACTATAGAAATCCCTTGATGTGTTACAATATCAATCGTATGTGCCAAACAATTCCTTAGATGCATTGTAATGGTATTTTAGTGGGCTGTAATATTTGTCAGATCCACCAAAATAGTATTTTTATGCATTAAAATATATGTCAGATGCACCGTAAGAACTCTCAGTCGTGCTAAAATAGAATCATGTCGAAATCCTACTGTCACTTTCCAGAAAACATGTTATAAGATGGGGTTTTGGTCCCATGCTAGGTGCCAAATGTAAGTGTGTCAAAAAAATATGTGTAAATGAACAAGTAAAAAACACACTTCAATGAAACATTATTACAAAATTCAAAAGATAAATTTATCTAATTGAAACATAATATAATCTCTAAAATCATTCCATTGCTCTCTATCTCCAAGGATTTAATAAATCAACTTGGCTCTTAGATTGTATGCATTGTGATTATTAAAATGACAACCTAGAGAATGAGAATAACAAACTATATGGTATTCTATGGTGAAATGATTAATAATGGAAGCTATATGATGTGATATTGATATTGAAAGTTATGATGCTTTTATGATAATTAAAATGCAACTAATATGGAAGCCATTATCTATAATCCAATATAATTGCTATATGATTAAAATTTTGATTGTTCAAATTTTGTATGCTCAATTGCTCTAATATGATTTCTAAAAAGTAAGTTTGCTCAAAGTGGGATCCTTTTCCTATAGAAATAGGTTGCTTGTATAGATTTTTGAAGGAAAATTGTGATGTGGCAGCAAGCAATGGTTTAGATTTTATCTAGTTAAATCAACAACAAAGGATGAATAAATTGGAGAAGATAATGAAGAGGATAAAACCCTTTTCCAAATGACCAAGAAGAAAAAGAGGAGGAAGAGAGCCAAGTCTCTCAAGAATGTTCCAAATTTGGTTGGAAAGATAAAGCCCAATTCAATTAAATTGAAACTTTCAAATTTGGTTGAGACAAAAGTTGTAAACAAGTGCTCAATTGAATTTGGAATTATTCAATTTTGGACGAAAGAAATATTACTAAATAAAAATAATAATTGAAATTTGTTCATTTAATAAAAGTATATTGATAATTAAATAAAATAAACAATTGAATTTGTTTATTTAATTAAGATAGAATAATTAGATTAAAATAGAAGAAAAAAGAGAAGCAAACTATATAAATAAATATTTCTATTTATTTATAAGTAGATGAATTAAAAATTAATTAATCAAATAATTGTATTTAATTAATTAGACTTATCCATTCCATTTTTAGGTGTATAAAAGTATATATACTATATAATATATAAATATATATATTATATTTATTATATATATTATATATATATGACATTTACTATATATATTGTTAGTGTGAATGAGGATATTACCTAACTAAATATTAGTGAGGACCTATTCACATCATTAATAAGTTTACTTAAGAGTTAGTTTCCTAGGTGGCAATCTAGAAACTAGTATTTAATGGGACCATATCTCATTAATAGGCATTTGGTTATCTAGGCATTTAATATTTCTCTTATCATTTAAAATTATGCATTAGGAATTTAATGATTGTAACCAAGGTTGCTATCCTACCTCCTCTTAGCTTTCCTCTATAATCAAGGCTCTTGTATATTTGTAAATGATATCATGAGTTCTATCTCAATATATTCAAGATCATCATTTGATCAAGTTGTCTTCTTGCTCATGCTATAACACTTTTGTATTCATGTGGATGGTATTCTTTGTGGTTTATCCTTTGAAGTGTGGCTAGATTCATTTGGGTTAATATTCATATTTCCAACATGGTAGCATATTATAGGTCATAGGAGATCAATCTCATATCAAGAAGTTGAGCTAAGAAAACTATCATAGGTTGAAGGTTCTCATGAACATGGGCTAGTTGTTATCATGTGGAAGGAAGATGATTTATGAGGAACTTGGGGTCAGATTTGACCCCACCATTGTGTTTAGAAGGTTTGAAAACCAAAGGAATACCTAACCATTCATCAAAATTTCACTTCATCATCTAGAGGCCATCAAAAGTTTTTTGTAGCGATATTGGAAGGGCATTGTAGAAATCATACAAGTTGCAAGAAAAAATTTCCTTCTCCTTGTTGCAAAAAAAAATCCACTCTCTTGTCGGCATCATATAAGGCTATGTGCAAGATCTTCTTGGAAAAAATAGGCCCTTAAGCTGCAAAAAATTTAGAAAAATAAAAGTTAGGCAAGTTGACATAAAAAAATTGAATAATTTATCTATATTATTTCAAAAATATGAAAAAATAGAATTTGTATAAAATTGAATATAGCTTCTAACCTACTAGGTTTATTGTTTAAAAAATAAAATCTATTTGGTAAAAATTTGAAATTTCAATGCAGTAGTACTTAAATTTTAGGGAAAAAATAAGTAGGTGTTTGTCTGACCACCCTTTCAATGCAATAGTACTTAAATTTCAAGGAAAAAATAAGAAGTAGGTGTCTATCTGACCACCCTTTCAATGCAGTAGTACTTAAATTTTAGGGAAAAATAAAGAAGTAGGTGTCTATCTAACCACCCTAACAACAATAAAATGATAATATTTTTAATAGGATTTTTAGATATAAATAGAGGAGCTCATGTCACGATGTGATGCACATTTTTTGTACTTTTTTCAACTAAATATTTAATTATGATTTTTATTACAACTTTTAAAAAATTATAAAAACTAGTACGTCTAACCACCTTAACTTGGTCAAACTTCATGAAATTCTTTTTTTTCTTAATCGTATAGTATACAAAGCATAGAATGTGACATGTCTCTAATTCAAAAAATGTGATACCATTTAAAAGCTATAGATGTTTTTCAATCAGCATGTCAATTAGGATGTTAGTCATAATTCAAATAGAAAATGAATAATAATTATTTATTAAATTCAAAATAAAGCATAATTCATATTGGTGGAAAGTTGAGAATATCTTTTAAAAACCCTTTTCATTTCATTAATTTTGGGTAAAAAAAAGTCATCAGCCACATAACCTACAAATACCCCCATCATATTGCCACTTTTTGGCTCATCATGATCCTACACATACCCATAAATACTTCATATTCTAAGGTAAATTTATTTTTTGGTGTTTTTTCAAAACAATTGGGCAAATACTTAAAATTTGATGACCAAATTACCATCATGGAATCCCCATCATTTCTTAATTAGGTGGTTTTCTTAAAATCACTGTAACTTTTGAATCCGATATTTCTTTTTCACAAACAAGAAATCATTTGAAAGTTTGTTTTGAGCACTATCCAGTGGTGTAGGAAGTTTTATCAAATTTTATAACTATAATATTTTGGGTATGTGTAGGATCATTATGGGCCAAAAAGTGGCAATATGATGGGTATGTGGTTGATGACTATTCTTTTACACAAAATTGATGAGACAAAAATGGTTTTTAAAGAAGATTCTTATCTTTCCATCGATATAAATTACTCTTTACTTTGAATTTAATAAGTAATTATTATTCATTTTCTATTCAAATTATGACTAAAGTCTTGATTGATAGGCTAATTGAAAAACATCTATAGCTTTCAAATGATATCAAATTTTTTGAATCCAAAACATGTGTCACATTTTATGCTTCGCATACTATTGGATTAAAAAAAGAAAAATTGAATTTCATGAAGTTTTGACCAAATTAAGGTGGTCAGACATAAGATTTTTTTATATTTTTTCAAATTTTGTAATAAAAAAATCATAATTGATTATTTACTTGGAAAAAAGTTACAAAAAAGTATGCATCACATTGGGGCATGAGTCCTCTACTTATATCTAAAATCTTATAAAAAAATATTATCATTTTATTGTGGTTAGGGTGGTCAGACAAACACATACTTCTTATTTTCTCCCTAAAATTTAAGTACCATTGCATTGAAATTTCAAATTTTCACTAAATAGATTTTTTTTATAAAGAAACCTAGTAGTTTAGAAACTACATTAAATTTTCTACAAATTCTATTCTTAGATATTTTTGAAATAATATAGATAACTTATTCAAATTTTAACATCAAGTTTCCTAACTCTAATTTTTCTAAATTTTTTGCCACTTACGGGCCTGTTTTTCCATGATGATCCTACACATACCCTTTTATCACAACTTGAATTTAGCTCTTCCCTTGGGACTCCCAACCTCATATCTTTTCACTAATTTTTCAAAGTTTCCTCCTTCACTGATTATGTTAGAAAGGAGAAACTGTAGATAATGGAGAGATCGGATCATAAACCATCTTCAATCACTTTAATTATTGTCATATTTGTATGGTTTAGTTCCCCCTTTAGATAAATGTATCCAGAATTTTGCTTGGAGTTGCAAAATATATGAAGTCTTAGAGGTTATTACACTACATGTTGATGATGATATTTTGAAAGGTATTGATCATTGTGCTTGTCCTCATACTTTATGGACTAAGATTTGGTATATATATGGATATATTGATACTCCACCATTCCCTTATCATCATGATTCAAAATATCATGTGACTCTTCATTCTTTAGACAAGATTCCCTATGATGATATTGCTATGTATGAGATTACATATCTGGAATTCTTTGAATCTTGAGATGAGAATGTCAATGGTTCTTCAAATTCTTCTTCTCCATCAAATATAGTTTATGTACCTTCACCTTTAGTGATTCCTTGTCCAAATTCATTGATTAAGGCTTCCATCATTCCTATCCAATAGGAAATATTCATTTTTTTAGACTTGGGGTCACAAGATGGCTATGTTTTAGGTATTTTAGACTTGGCTATTTCTACAATTTTGAAGAAAATTATTGAGGGGATATCTCTCCTCTATGAAAATTCCACATTGAAGGTTTTTCTTGAGTCTCTACATCCCATTGTTTCATCCTTGATTGGGGATCTTAATCTTGGTGAGACTACCTTGGAGGAACTTGATTCTTCTTAAGATATTTCATATATGAGGCTTATTCCATCCCATTTCATTATGGAGTTGGAGTTTCTTCAGCATCTATCATTGTATTTGCTTCTTCCTAGTAGGAGACATGTGGTTTTTCATCACTAGACACTCTTTTGGCTTCATACTTCTCTTCGTGGTTTTGAGGAAACTTCATTATGGGGGGTCAATACACTTGATAAGGGACACACTACATGAAACCCACACAAATAAAAATAATAGATACCAACATAGAAGATGCAAGAAAAAATAAATTACTCACTTTCAATTATTTTTAGAAAATTAAATAAAAAATTCAAAACTTACATGCACAACCTCATGGGCTTGAATCATTACAAAAATATCAGCTCTAAAACTAAAATATATTATCTAGAGCCACATTCTACAAGATCCACTTATCCCTTTTTATTTTTCCTGATAAGCTTCCTAGAATGCTCTAGAAAGTGTAACATTCCCTTTTGTTTCAGTGCCAAAAGTCTCACTCTTTGATTTCTTTCCTAGGAAGATATTTTAATGAACTTCATTTTCTAGAGGGGAAACTTCATGGGGCCACAACTTTTGATATGTGCTTGATTTCCTATTATAACATATCATTGGAAAGATCTTAAAAAAATCTATAATCTCAAACCATCAAAGATTAGTTCATCCACTTTTCAAGTTGTTTTAGGGGATCTAAGGTTTTCTTATCTAAATTTGAAGTTGGATTGGAGAAATTTCTTGGGACAAAAACTTTAATATCTCTTAATTTGTACAAGGTATTGAGACAATTCTTTCATGAAAAAAAATGTGTTTTAGTTCTACTCCTTGGGGTAAATTTCTAGGTCCATATGAGCTCGTTTAGGCTGACTTAATAAAAATAGTAAGTGGTGGTTTTTTTACTTTTCTAACTTTTGATTTTCGTACACCCCTTAAGTGCCATCGTGGAATTCAATAAAACTAAAAAGTTAAAGAAAATCATTTTTTTTTGGTGATGCAAGATTGTCCTACACTGCTAGATGCTCCTACATCAAACACCCAAGGTAATTTTAAAAGTGACCCTATCACTTCTCTAGAGTTAGAGGAAAGCCAAGATGGCTAAAATTGGCCTCAAACAACCATAGTGAATCTTCAACAAGCCTTCCTCTCCACTTAACCAAGTACTTTTCATATTTCTTGTTTCTTCTACTTCTACCCCCATTACTATCCAAAATTTCTTCTATCTCCTTTTTTTAAGTAGGTGTTGGAATATTCCACTATGCTTCTATTATTTCTTCAGAAATTCCTCCTTCTTGATATTGTATTAAATTTAAAATCTTAAATTTAAAGATAATTTGTGAATTTCATCAAGCAACTCTACCTCATGTGCATTTCCTTAATCATGCTTCTTCAGGATCTTGCATGGTCCAACCTTATTCATCTTTAACTTGTTGTATGTACCAACTAGAAGCCTCATCTTTCAAAAATGAACCATGACTTCATCTCCTACGTAAATCTCCTTATACCTCATACTCTAAGCTACCTTAGCCTTATACTATGAGTTCATCTTATTGATATGTTTCTTTACCTCTTTATGTAAATTCTTTAGGTTCTCATAAAAATCTTGAGGATCAACACTACTCTTCTCTCCCTTATCCATATTTCTCAGTTCAAAATCAATTCTTGGACTACTCCCATACATAATCTAGAATGGTGATTTTTTTTTTATTAGACTGCAGGAATCGGGTAGCATGACCCCCTACAAACTGCAGTGTGCCTGGTAAAATTTTTAATGTGACAGGCGGCGCTGGCACAACATGCCCTTCAGTACCATAGGGGTTGGGGAGACTAGACCTCATGACCAGCCTCTTGCAATAGGAAAGATTTAGCCAACTGAACTAGGGCCCCAACCCTAATCTAGAATGGTGATTTACTAGCGCTCCTATTAACACATTTTTTGTAGAAAAATTCTACCTATGGTATAATAAAATCCCATCTATTGGGCTTATCTCCTACTAAGGATCTTATCAAGTTACCCAAAATCCTATTCACCGTCTATTATTTTCCATCATTTTGTGGATGTTATGTAGAACTAAACTTCAAATATATATTAACTTCTTCCATAATGTCCTCTAGAAATATCCAATAAATTTGGTATCTTTGTCTAAAACTATACTTTTTGGTAAACCATGTAGTCTCACTACCTCTCAGATTTTTTTTTTGCAATATGAACATCATTGGTTTGATGACATAGAATGAAATGTTTAATATTTGAAAATCTATCCACAAATATGGAATCATGGTCTCTCTTTGTCCTTGGCAAGCCAAAAACAAAATACATGCTAATTTCCTCACATGGCCTCTCAGGTACGGGTAAGGATTGATACAATCTAGTATTCTGACTTGTTCATTTTTCCATTTGACATACTTTACAACTCTACACAAAATTCTTCACATCTTGTTGTAATTATGGGCAATAATAATTACACTAACAAGAGAAATGGTCTTATCTCAATTGAAATGTCCACCTAACCCTCCACTATGTTTCTCCTTGATTAGATTCTCTCTCATAGAACTACTTGTAATGAACAATTGGCTTCCTCTAAACAACATCCCATCTTTGATTAAGAAATACAACCATCCTGTCCAATCCAATGTAACACATTCCAAAAAAATCCTTCCAAGCTTTTGTAAAGTCTGGATTTTCAAGATACAAACTCTTGAGTTTATTGAACCCAACAACCTCTATATTCATCTCTATCAACAATTTTTTCCTTAGATACTTAAGGAATCTGTAACTCTATTTGACCTTCCACTCCTTTGCTTCAAAACAAAAGTATAACTTTCCAAAAAATCAACCCATTTTAAGTGTGCTTGATTTAACTTTACTTTACTATTGAGATACTACAAAGGTTGGTGATCACTATATAAAACATTTTTTTTGGTGACAAATAGTGTCTCCATTTATTCAAAGCTTGAACTCTAGCATAAAACTCCTTATCATAGATAGAATATTTCTTCTTAGCATCATTCTAATTCTCACTAAAATAGGCAACAAGCTTACCTTCTTGACTCAAAAAAACTTGAATAACACTACCACTAGCATCACAATCTACCAAAAATACCTTGTTGAAATTTGGAAGTGCCAAAATAGGTTGCCACTATTAAAAGGAAAACCTTGGTGATTTGTGACCCCATAGAACCCCCTATGAACCCCAATCCTCTTTCACACTGGTTCAAACCTCGCCCATTACTAATCATATCACTCGTGCCTATGGAAAAAACCTTGCCAATGAAGAAACCCCCCCTCGACCACATTAAATTTATTCCCCTATCAGAGCCTACTCCTATTTCTACTTCTAGATCTGATAATTTGGATAACTCGGATGATGAGTCATGGAATCCCACCCTTGTCAATTCTCCCACTCACTCCTCTCTTCACATGAAGGTTTTTGTTGTCCCTAGTACCCCTCCTATCATTAACCCTCACACTCAAAATTACCCTAGTTTTTGCATCAACCTAGAGGGAACCCATGTTGAACCCAAGGTGGGTTTTGGAAATTGTGCTTTGGGTTACCCCCTTTCACATTAATATTAACAAAATATTGGAAACTATTAATGTCCAAAATGACATTGTCAAGTGGTTTTTAAGTCAACTTGTTACAACAAAAGAAAGAATCCAAGTTTTGGAAAACAAGGTGTTGTAGTATTAGGTCACATGGCTAGGTGAGGTGGAGGATAGTGACCATTGGGATATGATTGCCTCTCTATATAAGTCATTTGAGCATTGGGCCAACTGGGACAAGCAGGTGTAAGAGATTAGAGCTCTCGTCAGAATAAAAGAGGATAAAAAGAATTTACAGATGGAGTTTGATACTCTTCACAAGAACTAGGAAAAAACCACATAATGTCTCTAAGTAATTATCTACGGAAAGGAAATGATGAAGAACACCACCTTGACTATTCAGGTATTTCAACAAGAGATAAGGAAAATTCATGGTAAACAAGTGGCTAAGGGTGGTCTTGACAATAATCATGTCTAGAAGAAAGGAAAGGTCGTGGATACCTTGTCTCTAGACCCTACAGTGGATACTCAGGCTATTCAAAAGGGTCACATATCTTTCAAGGAGAAGCTCCACTTCTTGGTTTAGGAGTCGAAGAGAATTCTTGATCTCAAGATACTAGTAGATGAGTAGTTGTTTGCGGTCCCTTGTTGGTCTTTTGTTTGTGTGTTGTCTCTTATTTCTAGTATTGGCCGAACTCTTTAAGTTTATTTTATTTTATTTTGTTGGGTTTTTCACTTCTCCTGAGGCCCTCGCTGGCCTTGATGATGGTTTTGTAATGGGTATTGTCCCCTCTAGTTTTAATCTAATAAAAACAAATATTCAACTATTGTTTCTCTTCTAGGAGTTTAAAAAAACTATTTTGATAAACATTAAAAGTAAAAGAAGAAGAAATTAATTTGAGAAAAGAATACTAAAAAGAAAGAAAATACAATAATTCTTTATAGGTGGAATTTTTCCTTCGCATTTAACTCTAGTTTCTTTTGAGAAATTAATTTGGTTTTTAGTATTTTTTAATTTAAATTAATATTAAATTATAATCTAGTTTAATTTTAAAATATAAAATGATATTTTTGCAAAAAAATAAAAAATAAAATGGAAATTTTTCTTTTATTATTAGATTGGTGCTCTTGATTTATTTTAAAATTATACTAATAATTGAAAAAATTATTTTAAAAAAAAAATTGGTTTCAAACTAGGCCATCAAAAGAGATTAGAATATCCAATGTAGAAGATGCATAATATTCTTTCTTTCTTTGTTGAATCCTTGCTGCATCTTCTAATGTGGTCTATAGGTTGAAGAAGGTATTGTATGTTCTCTTATAGCCTACTCGAGCTTGGTATGCAAGATTGGACAAGTACTTATTGCAACAAGGATTCAAAAAGGGTATTGCAAGTACCAACCTTTACTTCAAAGTTGAGAAAGATCATATTTTGATTGTGGTTGTGTATGTTGATGACATAATATTAGGAGGAAATGAAACAATGTGTAAAAGGCTTGTAGAGGAGATTCAAAATGAGTTTGAAATGTCAATGTTTAAGGAGATGACTTTCTTCCTTGGGCTACAAATCAGTTGATCAGAAAAAGGTATATTTATTCGAATAGAGGACTATAAACCAGTATGTACTCCAATGGTTAGTTGTAAATTAAAAAAAATGATGAATCTCATGAGATAGATTAGACCAAGTATAGATCTATGATTGGCAGATTACTATATCTCATCGCAAGATTTCAAGAAGATCCTAGAGTATCACATGTGGCAACCATCAAAAGGATATCAAATATTTGAAGAGTACTTCAAACTATGGTCTATGGTATTCTCTTGGATGCTAACTTCTCTTTGAGTGATTATATACATATAGATTGGGAAGGTTGTGTAGATGATAGAAGTACAAGTGTAGGTTTCTTATTCCTTAAAAACATAATAGTTTCTCTGTTAAATAAGGAGGATTTAGTTTCACTATCTACTATAGAGACAAAATATATTGCTGCAAAAATTTTCTACACACAAGTATTATAGATGAAGTAGACATTGAAAGATATCAAATTATCATATGATGAACCTATCTTTATCTTGTGTGATAATACAATGGCTATAATAGTATAACCAATTCTCTTACTTGATAGTGGTTGTTCACTATTACTAGATGAAAGAATTATTAAAATCTATTAGTGATGAAGGTTGGAGGCATAACCTCAGCTATACTAATCATCATTTTATAAATAAACCATTGATCCAATAGATTAAATGGGAATCATAGTGACAAGGTCTAATTTGAAACATGTGATACAAAATTTGTTAGGGAATGAGCACTACGAAAGAGTGAAGAGCGCCCTAATAGAGAATCCTATAGATCTTCAATTTGATGGTTATGAGACTGAAATGGATGGAATTTTGAGATACTAGAGAAGAATGCATAATCTATACTTTAGAGAGCTAAGGAAGTTGGTTTTAGAAGAGATTCGTAATGCACCTTATGTAGGACACCCCAGAGAATCCTAGATGATCATAGAATTGAAAACATTGTAATTTTGGCCTAAAATCATGATGGATGTGGGTATGTGCAGGATCATGATGGGCCAAAAAGTGGCAATATGATGGGTATGTGGCTGGCGGCCTTTTTTTACCCAAAATTGATGAAATGAAAAGGTTTTTCAAAGGAGGTTCTTAGATTTCCACCAATATAAATTAAATTTTAATTTGAATTTAATAAGTAATTATTATTCATTTTCTATTCCAATTACAACTAAAGTCCTGATTGATAGGCTAATTTGAAAAAAATCTATAGCTTTCAAAGAGAATCACATTTTTTGAATCCAAAACATCCATCACATTCTATGCTTTGCATACTATAGGATTAAAAAAAGAAAAATTGAATTTCATGAAGTTTTGACCAAGTTAAGGTGGTCAGGCATATGAGTTTTTTATATTTTTTAAAAGTTGCAATAAAAAATACATAATTAATTATTTAATTGGAAAAAAATTACAAAAAAATATGCATCACATCGGGATAAGAGTCCTCTACTTATATATACAATATTATAAAAAAAAATTATTATTTTATTTTTGTTAGGGTGGTCAGACAGACACCTACTTCTTATTTTTTCCTTCAAATCTAAGTACTACTGCATTGAAATTTCAATTTTTCACCAAATAGATTTTTGTTTTTTAAAAAAACCTAGTAGTTTAGAAACTACATTCAATTTTCTACAGATTCTATTCTTACATATTTTTGAAATTATATAGGTAACTTATTCAAATTTTTACATCAAGTTTCCTAACTTTGATTTTTCAGATTTTTTTGCTACTTAAGGGCATGTTTTTTCCATGAAGATCCTGCACATACCCATGTAGTGGAGTATGTAGCTAGATGCTTATAGTTCCAGTGAGTCAAGGCTAAGCATGCACATCTATATAGGCTATTGTATCCTCATGGCATACCTAAGTATAAATGACAAGTGATCAGTACAGACTTCATACAGGCATTACCTTTGAGCAAAAATCGACATGATGTTATCTTGGTTGTGATCAATAAGTTGATCAAGGTGGTGCATTTTATTCTAGGAAACCTTAAGGATGGATCATTGACCCTGGCCAAAAAATTTGTTGAAGAGATCTTCCATTTATATGGAGTGCCATAGACTATCATTTCTAATAGAGACACTTGAATGACCTTAAGATTTTGGATGACCCTAAATGCCGCATTAGGAACCAAGTTGAATTTCAGCTCATATTATCATCCTTAGACTAATGGGAAAATGGAGAAGGTGAATTAGGTAGTTTAAGACCTCTGAATGTAATGCATGGACCAACAGTATAAGTGGAATGACTATTAACTATTGGTAGAGTTTTCTTACAACTCTTATCACACATCTCTAGGCATGGCATTGTTTGAAGCTATTTATGGGAAAAAGTGTCATACACCCATTAGTTGGGATAGATTGGAAGACAGGATCATAGAAGGACCTAAAATACTTAAGGAGATGGAAGAGAAAATGAGTCATTAAGAGTAGACTAAAGGAAGCCATAGACCGATAAAAAAATTATGCTGACAAGAATAAAACTATTGGATAGTTTGTGAAAAAGGATAAAGTCTTCTTAAGATTCAAGCCACATAAAAGCTCCATTTCCTTTAGAAATTCTTCCAAGTTGGCCTTGAGATATGTGAGTCCATTTTAATTTTTGGAAGTGATTAACCTATTTTCTTATAGACTTGCTCCACCACCTACTCTATTTTAACTTCATAATGTGTTTCATGTTTCTTTGCTTGATCCATATAATCTTGATGTAGCTCATGTTCTTGATTGGAAATCTTTTTAGGTAGTGTTGGAGCATTAGATTTTACTCCTTATGTTTCACTCAAGTCCTACCTCATGTCACTAGTCATTCATGGTGTCCATTTTCCAGAGGGTTGGGATTTTAGCCTTATTTTCATATAAAACCCTAATGTTTGTTTTACGCCTTGGTTGGATTCTATTTTCCTGTTACTTTTCGAAGGATTTTAAAACAACTTATGCCCTATTGTTTCGTCTATTCCTGGTCCCTTTGGTCTTAATGTTTTATTTCCTCTACGGGTTTTAATTTCCTAGGACTGGGCTAGCCTCATGCTGAATTATTTTAAAATAACTTATGTTGTTCTTTTCTGTCAGCCTAATAATGTCCCCTGTTCTTCTTAATGAAAATTTTATTTTGCAAAAAGATGATGTTTGCACTATTGTTGATCAATTCCTTCAAAGATCAATGGTTTCCCACCATCTTGTGATCGGGAGTTGGAGGATCACGATATCGTGGGTGGGCGCGAGGTGTCCTATTTGGGGGATCAGAGTTGCTCCATCACTGATCAACTATTGTTTGATCTTAGCCCTTGCCTACTATTTCACAATCAGAAGGTGCTAACTTTTTAGCTTATCATGAAGTAGTAAGATTATGCCATGTGTATGGGGTGGGGCCCGAGGAGATTTTGTGCAATATTTCAAATTTTTCATTGCTTACAAAGAAAAAAATTTAAAAAGGGAAATATTTGACAAGGTCGGGGGAATTCATTAAAAAATGAGAAGCGGTGAAATTAGGGCAATTGGTAGAGTCAAAGAAGATCTGCGATGGAGATTAGAAGTTGAGTCCAGTTGCATCTCAGTCATCCCTGCCATCCCATGATCCAAGAATGTAAGATTGCACTATCACGAGCAGGCACCATGTGTTTCTTCATTGGTGGTGCCAATAGAGATTAGTTTGTGTGTTGTCGATCAATTCTCATTAGATATCAATGGTTTCCCGCTATCCTGCAATTGAAGGTTGCTGGATTGTGATATCACAGGTAGCTGCTACATGTCCCATCAATTGAAGCCAAAGAAATAAAAGGGTAGGTTACTAAAGTGTTCTTAAGGTGCGTGTGCTTTAAATCAACAATATGTTATATTCTTGGTGGAAAAGATTCTCGAGGGTTAATGGTAGGGATGGTGATTGTGTTGAATGAATGAGATCATTTATGCTCAAGATCAATGGTTGCCTGCCATCTCATGATCTAAAGTTGAAGAATTGTGATATCGTGGACAATCACTGCATAGATTCCCTTCATAGCGTATGGTATGATGGGCCTTTTTTTCTCACATTTATGATTGTGTCAGCTCATTTGAAGGTGGTCATTTGATGATTTGATTCAACTAGAGGATTGACAACTAGATTTTAAAGTCTAAGTCAAAGTATGGTTGGAGTCATTCCTGCAGTGCGTAGGTGAGTTTTAATGGTGAGAGGGATGCTTACTAGCACGATTCAATAAATAAGTCAAATTTTATGGTTGCAACAGTTTCTAGTTCAACTTTAATGACAATCTCAGCATGAATTTCTAGTGGTCTTTATTGTTGCATCAACTTTTATAGGTGTGCCAATTAGTTGGTGACATGTGTACTCTCTGGCCTGATGTTTGTTTTCTCCTTCGTTTTCTAAAAGAATGATTTTAAGGCTAGAAGTAAGAAAAAGAAGAGGAAGTTAGAAAAAAAAAATTCAAGTCTAAGTGAAGTTGTAGAGAAACTTGAAAAGACAAATGGTTTCAGGAAGGATGCAATTTAGGTTTTGAGTCATTTTGTTGATGGTCTTGAGTTCATGGGGATTTAATGTTGTATAACAGTACTAGCATTTGAGTTCTCATGTCTCTCCATTGTACTTGCATATCTGAACCTTGAATAAAATAACCAAGGGTTGTTTTATTCATCTCACTATTGTGGTATGTGTGATCCTTATGTTAGCTTTAATTCAAATAATTAATTAAAATGCTTTAATCAGATTATAGGAAAATGTGTATTGTATAACCATTTGGTAAGTGGTATTGAGTTAGAATACACATTGATGAGATTGTAATGCAATGTCATTAAGGATTTCATATGTTATGTATTAATTTTTTTATATACCCTTGGACTTATAAATTTGACTCCTTCCCAACAAATATATGACATTGGTCTAAGTTGTAATTACCCATATGATTCACTAGTTGTTTTTAGTTTCCTAGAGCTTGCTCCAAACTGCAAATAAATGACCATTTTATACTATCTTGTGTTGTAGTTATCTCATGCTCCAGGTAGTTGATATTACTAATAAACAACCAATTTATTTTAGTATTATCCTATCACGTTGAGCTATTAAGTGAGATTATTTGCTATTGTTAATGTTGAGATTATTTGAAGTCTACCCTCCAACTTACTTATGTGGAGCAACTTGCTGACCCAAAACCCTCAAATCATATTGAGCCTGAACTGAGTAAACCTGTCTTAGATAAGGGAAAGAAAAAGGTTGAGCAACTTAGAATAAATGAGAAAGTAACTCCCCATTCCACTTAACAAGGTCTTCAACCACATGTGTCATTGCAAACAAATAATTCCTTAGAAAAGGCTAAAAGGGAGAATGAAGTTATGGTAGAAGAGTTGGAGAGAGTAGAAATTGAGGCTGTGAATATAGAAATGAAGAGGAAACTATGTTTCCTAAAGATGTTAAACATGGATTAGGCTACACAAGTTGCAACCTCATCAAGTAATAATGATGTTTCGAAGGACAGTCCTAAAACTAATCTAAACCCCACCATAAATAATTCTAGCCTGAAGAATCATTCAAATAGGTCTATAAACCCAAATCAGGATGGTTCTAGAGTACAAGGTTTAGGGTCTAGTGTTGATCCTCAAGTGAATGAAGGATTATTTCAGTGACAACCTATAGAGTTGGAGAGGTATAGGCCATTTTTATTTGATGGTATCCCTAGTTATCCAAATCCTTTCCCTGTCAACTTGAGAGAGAAGATGAATAAGTTTGTTGGAAATAATGTTGTAACGGCAGAGGAAAACTTGAAAGCTTTTATGGACATGTTGAATGATTATGAGGTAGAACATGAAGATATTATAATGAAACTATTTATACAATCTCTAGTAGAAGATGTGAGGGATTGGTATGGAAGTCTACCTAATGCTAGTATTCATTCATGGGATGAGTTTGAAAAGTGTTTCAAAGAGCAGTATGGTATAAAACTAATGCTAGTTTTATGTTAAATGAATTTAATAACATCAAGAAGTCACGGTATGAGCTTGTGATAGATTTTAATTTAAGATTTTAGAAAGCAATGTATAAATTGCTTCAGGTTTTAAGGCCTGATGAAAATATTTTTTTAACTACATATTTCAATGCTTTTGATGCTAAAATGGCATATCCCCTTAGAGATAAGGACCCTCAAACTATGAGGGATGCATTTAGGGTGGCTATAAATATTGATGGTAACAAAAAAGCTTTTGGGAAGTATGGTAGGAGAGAAGAACCTACACTTTTAAAAAATATTAAGAATAATACTAGGAAGATTTAGACCGCAAAGCCTAAGGATGATGAAAAGTGGGAAAAGTTTCATAATACTCTGAAAGACATAAAGAAAACTATTCCTAAGCAAGAGAAGGGTATAGGAAATGAAAAGAAACCGTATAATAGAAATGGTAGCACACTCAAATTGAAAAATTATCTTTATAATACAAATTGGAAAGATGGAAAACCAATCTTGCCTAGCTAGAAGCCTAAAAGCGATTAGCATACGCCAGATGCCTTGCTGAAACATTCAGTGGATCTAGTGGAAGATAGACCATGGTATGAAGTATGTGAACACCCTCATGATCAAAATTATTGTGGTATTGCTCAGTTGCTTGTTGTTGAAGAAGGGGAGGAGGATGTCCATAATCAAACATCAAAATGTGAGCAAGATGATGTAGATGTTTCTATGGCCAGATCATATGTTGATGAGGTAGAATGTTCTTCTGATGATGAAAAATAGGAAGATGATCTGGATAATCAGAGGTGGAGAAGTGAGATGTATCATCAACAAATATTTTCTAATGAGGAAGGTGATTTTCATCATAATGCTTGCAATATGGAACAAGTTGAAGATTCAGTGTCTTTAACGAGGCTGTCAGAAGAAGAGATTGCAAGATTGACCGAATAAATGGATGCTCAAATGAGAGGTTCACTTCAATTGAAAGACAGAACTATGGGAGCTGAACAAGGTAAACCTGTTGGCCTTTTTATTAAAGAACAAAAGGACAAAAACAGAGGTGTTAAGTTTAACAACAAAAAAGATGCTATAAAAGTAAAAGAGGTTAAGAATGATAAGGCTCGAACAAAATGGAATGAGACCCCAAAGCCTGAATAAGATGTGACTTTGTCACTGGTGAAGACCAAAGTGATTGCAAAGGTAGTTGAACCTACTATAGAGGATAAGAAGTAGAGGAAGCTAGTAGGAGGTAATCAACAGGAGAAAAGGGAAAATGATGAAGGTATGATATCTAATCTACCTAAATATACACTTGTTGATATGTCTCATGTCATTTCTTAAGTTAAAGTAACTATACCTTTGTTAGAAATGATGAGAACAAATGA